>ML682130.1:1439650-1463999 GCA_007922195.1 Podocnemis expansa
TCAGGCCCCTCTGGCCTCCTCCTGATCCTTCCAGGAGCTCTGCTGCATCCAAACAGGCCCAGGCCAGGCTGCTGTTACAATTCAAAAAGCTGTGCTTTGTTCCTATTGGCTGTCCTGGGACTGACTAACCAGAGTGTTAACCCCTTCCTCCCCAAGGGTTATTACAGGTGGTTATTGCTTTGAAGGGTGAGTTTCTTCTCAGTGAAAGTATAGAATCCTCTGTCAAACTGAGATTTCAGTTTTGCTATTGCACTGAAAGGCAAATTCTCTTTTTCTTGGTGGTAATGTTCTGTCATACCAAGATTCCTGTCTGTACTGATGTACAGTATTATATATCGGTGTATTACAAGTCCTATTTATTCAGTGTTGTCTAATTATATTCCCACTGTTGGGTAGAAAGTCTCTTTGGATGGAACCCTTTCACAGTTATGGTCATTGGGCATCTCATGAGGACACTTCTCTGGTAGCTTGTTGTGCAGTTGTGTCTAGGATGTGGTTCTTAATAAGCTACATTTCCTTCCTCTCTGTGGGTGTGTCTCTATTCCTCCAGTCTACTTTGACTGACCTCAAGCTCTTGGTACCTTTAATTTTATAATGGGGTTTGTCTTCACTGCAGAGTTAACCTGGGTGAGCAGCACTTGGGTCTGAACACCCACTTCAGCCTATGCAAAGCCACTCGGATAACAATGTCCTCAGTGGTGTGGCACTTATTTGTATGAGGTTGTCTAAAGTGACAGCTGGGTTGATTGGTGAGCCAGGACTTGGGGCAGCCCTGCTGAGTTTAGATCAGCTGGTGAGAGGCTCCTTCAGTTGCAGCAGGGGGGTCAGCTTTGGTGCAGCTCTAGTAGTGAGGAAGGGGGGCAAATTTCTGTAGGGTGCATGAGGTTGCAGCCCCTCTTCCAACTCCTCCAGAGGTTATTAGTAACATTCTGTCTGCACTTGTTCCCACACCTTCTGATCTATTCATACCCTGTCTGTAGCTGCACAGTGGCAACTTTAGGGCCCTGAGTGAGGCCCCATCCTCAGTTTGGTGGACAGAAATGAAAATGTGGAAGAATATAGAAATCATTCCCATCTAGCAGAGCCAATAGGGCTGGAAACCCCAGCACTTCAGTCTTAGCTCATCAAGGCAAACTATCATTAGGATCTGTGCTTCATCTGAATTGCAGATTTCACCATTACCTGCTCATCACCAATTTGTTTCATTTGCTGAAATAATCTGAAGCAATCTTGTGACTTGCATTCACTGCATTTTAGTTCTCTGTTCCATAGTGTAAATTTTCCATTTCTAGCATCTAACCAAGTGGGTTTTTCTCCCACAGAAGCTCATGTGATAAATAAAATTGTTAGTCTTTAAAAGTGCCACCAGACTCCTTGTTTTACTTTGTGGAGTGAAGATGCAACTCAGTTCTAGCATGTGGAGCTGTAATCTTTGTAGCAATGATGGTATGGACTAAATGAGGGCCACAGGAGCCTGTGGGTTGGAACTGAAGGACGACACAGCTCTGTACGTCTGGTCAGCCCAGAGCTGGAGCAGCAGAGAGCTGCATTTTGGGATTGAACAACGTCAGAAAAGCACTTGAGTCTCAAGACTGAAAACTGTAGCCCAGGACTGAGGTGGGTGCCTTAGCAGAAATACCAGAAGGTCCCAGTCCTGGAATATCAGGGATTGTTTCTAGTCACATTTTCATGCAGTAGGTAAAAGGTACCAAAGGAATCATAGCTCTCCTTGTCTATAACTAGGGTTGGCACCAATGCCTGATATCAGGGCTAAACCTTAAATGTTACTCTTTTAGATTTTCTGGTACTTTCTTTTGGAGTGCTCCTAGATATTGTAAGAAAAATTATATGTAATCTCTTCTGTAGGACAGTGAGAGAGGTGCTAAAGTGTAGGCCTCGTTGGAGCCATGGGTTGCTATGGTAGTGGGGTCATTTCTCTGGCAAGTCATGTATCTAAATTTCTTTAACAAGTGGCCTAGAGTTGATAGTTAAAGTGTGTTATCTCCCCTTTCTCATGCTTTTTCTCCTGACCATCTGGACAAGGAATGTAAGCTAGACTGTCCGTCTTTGTTCTAACTGAAAAGGGAGTATTACCTCCTCTCTCCTGCTCACCCTTCTTGGCACCATAGCCTCACAAGAATGTAAAGTCAGCATCTCTAGGCAGAAATTAATGAGTTTGCAGGTACTGCGGCTGCCCAGAATAATGCAAATAATGTCAACAGTAAACAGAGGCGAAGATGATTATATGCATTCTTTAATCATTAATATGTATCTAATAATGTTAATGTAACCATATAAGGGTCTCTAAAACATTGTCAATCATGTAAGCATTATCATAGCATTATCATACTGTACTGGATAAAAGTGTTGTGATGCTGCCCCTCGGGGCTCTCTCTTGCACTCGAGTTGTTGGGGGTGCCTGCTCAGAGGGGCTAGCACTTCTTTGCTGCCCTCTGCTGCAGTTCCTTTTGTTGTTCAGCTGAATAATAAATCCTGAACCACACCTCGTTCTCTGCTCATTGGAGTCTCGGCTGGGAACGGGTCTGCTTCATTGAGGAGGCTCTGGTGTGCCTCTTTCTAAACTTGAGGGCCAGAGTTAGATTTTTTTCCCCCACAAATTTGGCGACCGCAGCAGGACTTACCCAGCTCACCCCGGAGGTGCTGCCATCCAGCCCCAACCCCGGCCGGCCAACAGACTGGGTGAGTTCACCTATGGGAACTTGGGGCAGGACGGCAACCCCTTTGGGGCGATAAGGTGACTCCTTTGTTTGTTGTTCTTGTGTGGTTCACATTTTCGTACTCTGGATAAGTCCTCCATCCTGTCTGAGGCAGTCTAGAATTCTTGGAGAATTGTTCCTGCCCTTTCCAGGTTGGGTAGGCTAGGCTGGGCCAAGAAGACAGGCTTTGAGAAGAACCGGACCCGTTAGACGGGTTGGACCTGTTGGACAGGTCAGGAAGGAACTAGACCCATTGGACAGGTTGGGCCTGTTGGACAGGCCAGATCTGTTAGACAGATCAAGAAAAAGACATCTGCCTAGGGTGACAATAAGACAGGGTCAGTCCATCCCAAAAAAAGTCCCCTAAAAAAAGTTCTAATAAACTGAAATTGACTCGTGGCCACTGGAGTTTAAAAAAAAAAAAAAAAAAAAAAAAATTGATCTTTGTCACATAAAGTGGCCAAGTTACACCCATAAAAATCCAAACTTTACAATGGCCCCAATTAAAAAGTTTAAATTGAAGTACCTCAGGAAAATCCTTGAGATTTTCCATCCTAAACAACTAAATTATGTGTGGGCAAACATGCAAAAGTTAAAAGCCTGGCAAAAAAAAGATTGGCAATGACAGCCTGCCTCCTTTCAGATGGCCTATTGCTTTCTGTACTTTTTTAACCTTAGAGTTTTCTTTTTCATAAAGCGCTTTCTTCTCCTCTTCTCCCTCCTCTGTCACTGTCACTTTTATTTAAAAAGTTTAAGTTAAAGCCACAGTTAAAATAGTGCTGTAAACTTGTATTCTAAACAGGGTTAATTAGTCGCTTTTCACCTTACTCCTCCTTTGCAGTTTTAGTTTGCCAAATTTTAAGTAAAATATTTTACACATACTTTAAATGTAAAGTATTGTAAAAAGTAGTCTTAGTTTCTATGCAGTCATCCTAAAAAAAAGTCTTATCAAACAAATAATCTGTAAATCGTAACTAAAACATTTAAATGTAAATAATTTAATTAAAATCACTCAAATGTTTGTGTACATCTGTAATCGTGTAAATATGTAAGCTTTTAAAAACTTAAGCCAACACTCTTGGTTTTAAAATCTTGCATGTTTTAGCTTTATTAGCATTTAACACTTTAAAAAGCTAGCTGTAAGTATAGCAGTCAAAACCAAACAAATTCAGTAAAAAATTTACTTTTAGTTTATGTAATTGTTTTAAGCAATACCCTGACTCCCTTAAATAATTAAAAAAATTTTTCTTAAAAAAAAAAAAAAAAAAAAAAAAAAAAAAAAACCTGGCACCAGCAAAATACCTAAACAAAAATCCATAGATCTGCTTTTATAACAAGTTGTTGGTTGGTTTGTGTTTTATAGTATTTGTCTTGTTAACCTTAGTGTGTATTGTAAATTTTTGTTTTGTTTTTCTTATAAAGTAAAATTGAGTACAAAACTTTTTTAAGAAGGCATAACCCCTACAAAACAGTAAAATATGTATTTAAATTAATATATACATTAAAAAAGTCTAAAAGGCACCAGAAATCAGTTGTCAGGAGTCTAAAGGACTCCCAGGACAAGCTAAAAACTCAGTTTAAAAGTTAAAAATTCCAAAATACTACTAGTCAATCAAATTTATTAAATAAACCCAGTACACCTCAAGTGCCATTGTTATCCCCTAGCTTAAGCAATAAGCCCAAGTTCTTATTTTCTTGACAAAAGTGCATGCCCTGCACTGTAAAATTAAGACCTGAAACTTGTAACAGTAGTAATGTTAAAAAAAAAAAAAAACAAAAAAAAAAAAACAAAACTAATATAAAAAATAAATAGCATAAGCTGTCCCACTGAATGTCCTGCAGCCATGTGTTAATTATAAAAATGCTTTGCCAATCAAATCATTTTTGCTCATCAGAAGTATAATGTAGGCCTAAAGCAAAAATTGGGTAACCAAAAAGTAGCATAGTATTTACACCACTCCTAAAAGCAACCCAACTGTAAACTAATGCTAGGCTCCAAGCCCAAAGCACCAGCTAAAGTCAGTCTCCTGTAAAAACTGGCTGGGGCCTAATATAATGTGTTTTGCTGTTTCTGCAAGCTGTCTTAGCCTTAAGCCTAAGTGTGTAAACTCAAAGCAGGCTTAATCCCCCTGCCTTTTCCTAAAATAATATAAATGGCATAACCTTTTCCAGGGTTATCTGCAGCCATGCAAGGAATCCCTGGCTGCAAATGGGGATGTAATATGGGGCACATTCCAACATTCTAAAAAATTTCACATACCACTGTTATAAACAATTGGGCCACTAAAAGACAGTGTCCTTACTGGCCTGGCCAGCAAAAAAAAACCCTTGACTTTGCAACAATGCCTCCACTGCCCATGTCCAAAGCCTTTAATCCTTAATTTCCTTCTCATAAAGACAGCCTGGCAAAAGGTTGCTTCCCCACACTCTGTTGCAGCAGTCCTTTTATAAACTAAATACAGCATTTTTTTCAAACTAAATTAATCTAATATAAATTTTTTATATTGTCTGCAAACAATATTTTTCTTATTTAATGTTCTGTTTTAAATCCCACTTCTTTATTCCCAGTTCTCCTAAATGCAAAACCTCATAATTGCTTATTTATCACCATTCAGTTAACAATGCCTTAAATTAAATTTAAAAATACTCCTTTACAAAATCCTAATTTTTCTTATAAAAATGTCTTATCAAAAAAAATTTACAAGGCAAGCTTGTAGCTAAATGTTTGTTTGCAACACAAAATATTTAAAAGTAACCCATTTTACTAAATCAATATTGTAATACCTGTACAATTTGTCAAGCCCATAATATTGGCAAGCTTGTAAAAACAAAAAGGGGACCTTTTGTACATTTTCAAATTAATTTCATACAAATGCCAAAGTATATTTTTATAAATTTGTATTAGTTATATGTACCTTTTCGAAATAGCTGAAACTGTCCTTGTGTTAAGCTAGTTTTTGCTACTGTTAGCAAAAGCTTTTAAAAAATCCATTTCAAGTTTTATTAATCACCAATACAAAAGTCAAACACTATAGACTGCCAATATAAATCCATTCTTCACACTGTACAAGTTCTACACCTCCAAAAAAACCCCAAAAAATTAAGAGTGCATGTGCTAATAACCTCTCCCCTGTTGTTAAAAAAGATTTGCCAAGCCAAAGTAAAAAAAAATTTGCCACTACCACGTTCTTAATATCTGCAAAAAAAAAGTCTAAACTCTATAATACAGTCCCAACAAGTCTAAAGCTCCATAAAATCAAAATATTGTCATTGTTACCTGTAATTTATATATGTACAAATTTCTAACTTCTAAAGTTTTTAAAGTATTCTCTTCAATTTTGCTATAGTATTTTACAGTATTTCTAATATGTTATAATTAATGTAAATTTAAATTAATAAAATTTAAATGTAACAAACTGCTGGGTGTGCTCCCACTTCTCCCTTAGCCTTTAAACCTCCAAAAATAGTATTAATTTATGGCACAGTAACCCTCCTAAAATCCTCCTTCTCCTTTTGCTTTTATCTGTAATAACACTTGTTACTAGACTATCTCATAAATTTCTGGTTCTTCCTAGACCTTTTTTTTTTTTTTTTGCTCCCAAATTAAGTCACAATGCAAATCTTTTTTTTAAGTTCTCTGTTCTTTTTTTTTAAACCAATTTCTCATTAAGTATTTGTTTCTAAGCTTATTTCTTGTTTTGTTTTTACCTAAGTTTTCACCTTGTTTCCTGCTTCTTTCCTCTTATTTGTCAAAGCTGCCCAATCTTTCACTCTTGTTCTCACCTGTCCCCTCTCTATTATAAAAATCCATAAAACTAGTGTTCCTATTATATATATTTAAACAGGAACAAAGGGGGGAGTTGTAAGAAATTATATGTAATCTCTTCTGTAGGACAGTGAGAAAGGTGCTAAAGTGTAGGCCTCGTTGGAGCCGTGGGTTGCTATGGTAGTGGGGTCGTTTCTCTGGCAAGTCATGTATCTAAGTTTCTTTAACAAGTGGCCTAGAGTTGATAGTTAGTGTGTTATCTCCCCTTTCTCATGCTTTTTCTCCTGACCATCTGGACAAGGAATGTAAGCTAGACTGTCCCGTCTTTGTTCTAACTGAAAAGGGAGTATTGCCTCCTCTCTCCTGCTCACCCTTCTTGGCACCACAGCCTCACAAGAATGTAAAGTCAGCATCTCTAGGCAGAAATTAATGAATTTGCAAGTACTGCGGCTGCCCAAAATAATGCAAATAATGTCAACAGTAAACAGAGGCAAAAATTATATGCATTCTTTAATTATTAATATGTATCTAATAATGTTAACGTAACCATATAAAAGTCTCTAAAACATTGTCAATCATGTAAGCATTATCATAGCATTATCATACTGTACTTAATAAAAGTGTTTGTGATGCTGCCCCTCGGGTCTCTCTCTTGCACTCGAGTTGTTGGGGGGGCCTGCTCAGAGGGGCTAGCACTTCTTTGCTGCCCTCTGATGCAGTTCCTTTTGTTACTCAGCTGAATAATAAATCCTGAAGCACACCTCGTTCTCTGCTCATTGGAGTCTCGGCTGGGAACGGGTCTGCTTCATTGGGGAGGCTCTAGGGTGCCTCTTTCTAAACTTGAAGGCCAAAGTTAGATTTTCCCCCACAATATGGACAGACTCCCACTAAACATTGAGTATAACTGTATTATTCAGTTCTTCTCCTGGCTGCCAGCACCCCACCAATGCTGTATCAGCCTGAGCAGGGCAGTGGGGGCCACACCAAAGCAGAGGCCTTAGGAGCTGCAGCACAGCATCCCCCTTTAGGCAAGGCCCAGGGCTGCAGCCTCTAAAGCCCCCCTGTATTGGTCTGGCCCTGCCAGAAACATGCAATATCCTGGGAGGACAGTGTGTAAGTCACTGACAGCGACTATTTGCTATGGTTACTTTATGGTCTTGTGATTTAAAAAGATCAGTTTGTCCTATCTGAATTTGAATGGTTCCTCAGCACCTGGAGGGAGGGAAGTGGGGGGGGGGGGTGATGTCAACCTGTCTAGTTTCAATTATGGCAGGAATGGGGAAAGATTTGGGGCTAGTGGCTCTGCTTCCAAGCAGTGCACAGTGCTGCATATGAACTTAGTGTCCATGTGAGAGAAACTAGTCAAAGAATGAGCAGAATAGCTTGAGTCTGGCCCTGCACACGGCATGTGCTGCTGCTCCATGCCCCAATCTCTTAACATTATTTATTCAGGATCAGATCTGAAGCTGCACTAGGACCCAGCCTGTAGTGGAAAAATCAGTCTTTTGCTAGTCTCTAGGGCTATGTCTACACTTAGAATTTAATTTGAGTTGATGACAACTCAAATTCAATTAAGTGCATGGCCACACTTGTGTAAGCGGGGGGGGATGGACCCGCTCTTGTGGGGAACTTCCCAGATTTTGTATATCACCCCGGTGAAGGTGGGTAGCAAAAGGATCTGAGTCCCTGCTCCCACTTCCTTTACCCCAAGGCCTGCCTGACCTCAAAGGCTCACCTCCCAATCTCCCTTTTGGAGGAGTCTCTGCAACCCTGACAAGGCTGGGCCCCAGGATTCCTGGGGGCTCAACCCCCACTCTTATTGTAGTCTCTCAGGACAGGGCTAGGGTGTCCCCACTCTGGGGTGCTGACCGCACTGACCACTCTTCTGGTCCACCAGTTACTATATACAATTTATTTAAGCACACAGAAACAAAAAGAATAACCCAATAGGAAAAAGTGGGAAAAGGTGAACAATAAACCCCCAGTGCCACCACTGGCGTGGGGGCAGTACAAACAGTCTCTGGGGCCTGAGGAACAGTCTCACAGTCTGTTCTCCATATTGCAAGCCCTCTCCCCAGGCCACGCTATGACTGGATGCTCCAGGGGGTCAGATGCAGGCTCTGGCTGTGGCCACACATCCCCAAGCTCCAGGGGCAGGGCCCTTCTTCCCAACGTCAGCCCCCCTTCACTGCTCCCCAGCTGCTCACCACACCCAGCTCCAGATGGCTACAGCTCTGGCTCCTAGCCCTGCTCGGGTTCTGTGTGGCTCTCTGGGGCGCTCCTCGGGCTCCTCTGGTCCTCCTGCTGTCTGCACAGGTCAGCTCAGCCCCTTGGCTCCTTCCCTGGCCTCCTGCACCCAGCTCCAGACAGCTCCAGCTCCAGCTCTGCTTGGCTCTCTGCTGGTCCAGCCACTGTGGGTCTCCTCTGCACAAAGGTGCCTCCACTCCCCAAGCCAGATTGGGCCGGGGGGGCAGTGGGGCTCCTGTCCCTTGACTGGGGACAAGGACCCCAGTCCCCACTCCAGCCCCACTTGCTAGCTGGGGAAGGCACCCCCAATGTTCTCTCTAAGGCCCGAAAGCAGCTGAGCAATAATGTTGCTTGCTGCATGCCCCTGCCACCCCAGTGGCTTGGTCCTCCCCCCTGGTCTCCCCGTCACCCCCTTGTTGGCCTGATCCCACCCTGTATGATCCCCAGCGAGCATGACCCCATCTTCCTCCACTCCCTTTGGCAGACCTTGTCTCTCCCCCCCCCCTTACCTGGCTGCCGGAGCAATGCGGCCTGGCCCCCAGCCACTCCTCCAGCTGGAGGAGCTCTCCTGGGTATGTGCAGAGACTCTGAGCATGCTCAGTGAGTTTACTCCAAGCAGGAGTTTTACAAGCTACCAGCTCAAGACTTTGTCTTCTGGCCAGGTAGGGACTGCAGCTGCTGGTCGTGCATGGCTGGCAGCGTTCCCTGAGCCAGGCAGCTGCAGGGGCTGTGTGGCCATACAGCTGTGCAGCTTAGGGGTAACATTGACTCCCATGCATAGTTCCTGCAGAGCTGGCCACACACAGGGAAGGTACCCCCACACGTGGCTTGTGCCTGGCTGGCCATGCCAGGGGAATGCACCCCCACACATGGCTTTTGCCCCACTGGCTGTGCACGGGAATGCCTTCCTGAATGCAGCCAGCTGGGGTCCTTTCCCCACGTTTGGCTAGCAGGGGCTCGTGCCGCATGAGGATCACTTCTCTCACTCATCCTGCCGCGCTGCCAGCGCAGGGCCAAAGGATTCCTCAGCCGCCACCCCCCACCCCCCCAACAGCACAGCTGGGGCGGGCAAGAAGGGATTCCCCCAGCCATGCTGACAGCGCAGGGCAGGGGAATCCCTCCTCCCCCACCCCTGCTGTGCTGTGGGGGGTGGGGGTACCCTGGCCCCAGGAAGCCCTGGGAAGGGAAAACATCCTCTTCCAGGCACCTGATTTCTGAGCCTGGCATGGGGAAAAACACCCCCTGCCCAGCTCTAGCTACACCATGCTGGGCAGTAGATGCTTTTCCCTGTGCCAGGCTCAGAGTGCTGGAGCCCAGCAGGGGATTGGGTGGTGATGGCATGGCCCTTCCAGTGGACCATGTTGCCACACCTTCCCTGGTGCCCCTCCTCCAATTCGAATTAGTAAATCCAGTTTATGGACATGCTAATTTGAACCGGAGTTTCTTGTGTGGCCGTGTCAATTTGAATTGACTGAATTCAATGGAATTAACTAGTTCAAATTCAGTCAATCAAAGTGACATGCTAAATGTAGACAGCCTAGGTCTAGGGCATTTATTTCTCAGATGCACAAGTGGCTCTGGAACATCTGGTGCTGCTCATTCATGCTATTAAAACACTTGAGATTTAATTACTAGCCAGGTTGCTTTTACAATGTCCTTGACCAATTAAGTTAGTAACTTAGTTGATGTAAGGCTAGTTATGTAAATTGAACAGCGTGATGAAGCAGACATTTAACTAGGAATAGTACTATAACAAAAGGAACAGTGAGTTCACAAGGCTGTGGCTTTTTTGGGTCATGTGGGTTACTAATTTGGCTCCTGAACCACTGAGGTTTCAATAGCACTGCTCAGATCCCTGTCTGATAAAGAACAAGCTCCTTGTCACTTGAAGGGAAAACTCCTCCTTAAAACTGTTAACAAATGGGCAAGGAGAAGTTGGAAATGGGGAAAATGAGAAGTCGTCCAATTTCTTTGATTTTGTTGAGGTATGTTTCATCCAAAAGCTTTTGTTGCTAAAACCCAAGGAATTACTGGGTTTTGGTTATCAAAAATGAAAGCATTCAGATTTTGCTTTTATGATCAAACTGCCAAACTATTCACAAAAAATACTTTGTAAAACTTTTTTTAGTTGGGAAAGCCATTTTCAATTTGAAAATAATGGCAATTGTTCCTCCAGCTCTACTTGAGCACCACAGACAACATGGCTTTCAGAGTGCAGTATCTAAAAATCCTACAAAGAAATCTTGGCACGTTAGCTGTCATACGCTACAGCACCAGCAACACAAACCTGCAGTTCTCCAGAATCTCAGTCAATGGAGTGCAGGCTGTTTATTATTTATATTGGGGTAGCACTTAAACACCTCAATTATGCATGAGGGTTGTGTCACAGAGATGACTGGCTGCTGCAAAATGAAGTAGATCCACTTTGCTTGTGTGATAACAGCTGCTCCCTTCTGGTCAGTTAAGATGGTCGGAGTAGCACCTGGGAACTATGAAGGGCCAAGAGAATCTGATGGAAATGGGTGAAGTGAGAGGATTGCTTTACAGCTTTGGTTCCTGGGGGAAGGTTGAATGTAGGGAACAGCAAGAAGGGTTTCTTGGCTGACCTCCCCAAGCCAGAGAGCAAGGACTGGAGAGGAGTGATGACATAAGAACAGCAGCAGAGGGACTTACCTGATGGCTTATAAGCTGGAGCCATGGGCTGAACATAGCTGTCTACATTACAGGAATCAGTTGTCAACTTTAAGTAGACTTTAAGTCTGCTCAGTGAGGCAACATCACATTAAGTCAACTTAATAAGTTGACTTTAAATGGGTCCCCTGGCTTAAATTGACTTTATAAAGTTGACTTAAATGGCCCTATTTCACTAAGCTGACTTTATGACATCAACATTAATGAGCACATTGTGTTAAGCTGACTTAATAAAGTTGACTTAACTCTTAAGGTTGACTTCAAGGGCAGGAGTTAAGTCAACTTAAACAAGTGCTTAAGTTGATGTAATGAACTCCAAATGTCAGCTTAATCCCCTAGTGTAGACATACCTGATGGGAGCAGCAGAATTTATGTGCTGACTCCATGTTGGGTAGCTGGACCTAGGCAAAGTGGAAGAGGGAAAGGAGTGAGGAACACCCTCCCCCTTTTACCTGGTAAAGATGGCCTCCCAGAAAGAAGCTGTGGACTTCCCATTGGGGAGAAGGGATGCTGCACTCCCACTAGGGTGGCTGTCCAGATAGAGGACTGACAAGAGTCCAACTGTAACAGAAGGCACCGATGTGTGATATATGGGGTGCCAAGGGACAAGATGTCCTAGGATTTTAGTCACTGCTTGCACTGCCTTGAGAAATGGACCGTATGTTGGGACTGATGTTTTAGACTATTTGAACAAATGTTTTTTTTTGTAACAAACCTGCCCCAAGGAAGCAGTACTCTGCTGGCAGGAGAACCTTGGGTCCCTTAAAGGAGGAAATGAGGCAGACTCAGTGGTTGTGCCATGGCTTCCCTGTAGAAGGCACTCCAGTTGGGGTTGCCCTTTGACAAGCCCCAGAGTGCTAGGTGCTATACAGTCATTGACTAAAATGTTGCCCTGGTGCACATCCAGCAAAGAAATCTGGAGAAAAGATCAATTACCATAGGCAGGAAACTCGTCTAAAAACTTCATCTTTTGGTGTCTTTCTGGTTTCCTCCTCTGCGCAGAAGTTGGATGTGTGGAGGAAAGTCTCATGTGGACTCCCAGTTAAAGACTATAGTAAAATGAAGTTACAGTTGGGAACACATCAATAATCTAGAGTAAACATTGCAGGGATGTTGTAATTATCTCAAAAGTAATTTATAAATCTTAAAAATTCACCATTATAGTTACACTTAAATGCAATCCAAACTAGTTAAGGTTTGGGTGTCTTAACTTCACCTTGTCAGTCTTTGAACTTCTCTTTAGACCTGTGGTTTTCAAACTTTTTTCCTTGGGATACAGTTGAAGAAAAAATCATTTATGCCCATGACCCAACAATTACATCTTTGAGCAACACATTCCAGGCTTTCGGTGGCAACAGCAGGGGAAACCATAACCCAGTACCTAAGGGTCTGTAAACCAATACTGGGTCCTGACCCATTGTTTAAAAAGCACTTTAGACCACTGCAATCTTGTATATAAGCCATCTTTTGCATATACATATAATCTTAGGATTAATGGTCATTATCTCCCTCATTATGTTTCATAACGGAAAGATTCTCCTTCACCAGAAAACTTGACTCAGCGCTTTATGGTACACCAGGTGGAGTATGGTGTGTTCTTATCAGTGCTGTTCTGTGTCCAGCACTGATATCAGTTTGGCTGCATGTGTGAATGCATGCGTGAATCTCTGAAGGCATGTTCCCCCAGGATTACCCCTGGCTCAGATCTCTAAATGGGCACTCTGTTAGCCCAGTGATCTAGAGCCTAGCTTAGATCTTAAGCAGAACATGTTAGCCTGGTGATCACACTTTGGGTTATCTTTGCCTCAAATCTCTAGTGAGAACTCAGTTAGCTCAGTGATTTGAAACCTAGGTGCACCCTGGATACAAGAGAGAAATTGAGGCAACACTCACAATCAAGGAAACCAGAACAACCATGGACCCTTGTAAAAATGAAGGTGCCAGGCGAGGCTTTATTGCACCATAGCACTGTGGCAAACAATCAATTTCAACAGATTTGTTGGTAGCCTTTGTGCTCTGAATGCAACAGAACAGCTCAACTGATGGCAGGACTCTGTTACCCCCTCCACCTGCACAAAAATCTGGGCTCCAAGGCTCCTATTCTTAAACCCTGCTTGGATCTACTAACTCAGCCCCCTTCAGGATCCAAATTCCATCCACATACCCCTTTTTTGCTGCCATCCATTAACTTGATAGGTCCACGCATCACTGGACATCTCCATCCATCAAGTTGTCTGGTTTGACTGAAGCATTACTTTTATCTCCTTGGCCCTAGGCTGACCAACACCTCCCACCTTTCAGATACTTTTCCATTTCTCATACTTATTACTGCAATTTCAGTGAAGTTGAACTTTCACAGCCTCTCTTGTTAGTACTTTCAGTTCAGGCCCACTGTTTTGGAGTATTTTGTTAGGCCTTGAGCCTGCACCTAGAGATTTCACTTGGCTTTCTCACTTTAACCTTTTCCTTTCTCCTACACCCGTAAGTGATACGATATAGTGATGGGGAAAATGAAAACATGTAATGTTTCTCAAACAAATCACTAGAATTCAATTTGTGAAAACAAAAGTGAGTTTATTTAAATGAAATTCAGTTTTGCTTTTAAAAATAACCCTATACAAAGTTTAAATTTGAAATTGACAACCCGAGTTGGTGCTTAAATGAACTGTAATCTATTAATTCAAAGGAGTTAGGCAGAACTTGCTTTCTGCAAAGCTTTAAATAAAGATGAACCACAGCACTGGTGGAAAGAGCTGGGTAAGGGCCTGCTAGCGGAGTTTGCTGTAGACCTAAATCAGCCTTCGGTAGCTGTAGCCTCTGGTACAGAGAAAACATCTTCCTTTTGGTTTATCCACATAGTTTAGTTCAACGGTTTAGTTTAGCATAGTTTAGTTCAATGGTTCATTCATAGTCATGAAAACTACCAGGAGTTGAAAGTATAGGAAAGTTTGTTTATCCTCTCCCAATTTATGAATAACAGGTTACAGATAAATGTGAGAGGGTGAGATGTCCTAGTTCTAGCAACTTGAAGGACACAGTGACCAATCAGTTCACTCTGAAGTGGAATTTTTCTCCTACAAAAGCTCATGCGATAAATTTTGTTAGTCTTTAATTGCTACAGGACTCCTCATTTGTTTTACAGATAATACTTTAATCAGTTTTAAATGCAAAACATTTTGTTAACCTGCTTCTTGTATATCCAGCACACTTAGTCACTTTATTTAACTATAAAAAATATTTAAAGTGCTTTTTTGGTGCATTTGTAATTGAATTTTAACTTCAAGAACACTTGATCTACTACAGGAGAGACCCAAGAAAGAAAGCAACAGAACACCACTAGTCACCACATACAATCCTCAAGTCAGACCTCTGCAAAAGATCATTAAGGACCTACAGCCTATTCTAAAAGATGATCCCTCTCTCTCTCAAGCATTAGGAGACAGACCACTCCTTGCCTATAGGCAGCCCCCTAATCTTAAACAGATACTCACCAGCAACTACAGATCTAACAACAAGAACATTGAAGCAGGCACACACCCTTGCAAAAAACCACGCTGCCAAGTCTGCCCACATATCTACACAACAGACACCATCATAGGTCCTAATCAAGCCTGCTACTCCATCAAAGGCTCATTTACCTGCTCATCTACTAATGTGGTCTATGCCATCATGTGCAAGAAATGCCCCAACACCTTATACATTGGACAAACAGGACGATCGCTCGGTAAGAGACTGAATGAGCACAGAGCTGATATCAGAAATCAAAGCACAGAAAAACCAGTTGCTGAGCACTTCCATCTTCCTAATCACTCGATGATGGATTTGTTAACGACTGTTGTTAGAGATGTACCTGGGACATCAAGACTCCAGAGAAAAACAGCTGAACTCGAATTAATATGCAAGCTAAATTCTGTGAAAGCAGGACTCAGTCGAGATTATGGGTTCTTTTCACATTACAAAGGGTAATTTGATGTCAGGCTTCCCATTCTTTAAGCCTGTAAACTGCTCTGATTTGCTGTTACTTTATGACCTGATCCTATGTTTTACACCCCCTTGCATTTAGTTTCATTCCTTTCTGTAAGTTCACCCATCTTCGAAGCATCTGAGGAAGTGGGATCTTCTCCCACGAAAGCTCATGCAAAAAATAAATCTGTTAGTCTTAAAGTGCCACACAACTCCTTGTTTGTTTTTTTTACTGGACTAGACTAACACGGCTATCCCTTTGGAAACTGGCCTGGCCCCCGGCTCTGCCACCCCCTGGCCAGCTTCACCCCTCCCTGGCTGGCGCCCCATTGCTCCCCCTCACTCCCCACCCCGCTGCGGCTCCGGTTCACCCTGAGCCTGCAAACGGGGGGTTATTTGGGGCGGTTTAAGTTCACACCGCTCATGGGGCACATGCAGCGCCAGGCTCCCCTGCAGGCGGAGCGGCTGGCGTGGTGTCACCCACGTGTGCGTGGGAAGCACCTTGCCGGGGGGCAGAGGGACCGTGCCTGGGTTCTAGAACTCCGGCACTACGAGAGTGGGCGGGGCGAAACAGCGCCGCTCGCTCATTGGCTGCTGTGATTGCTTAGCGTGGCTAAGTCCAAATGTCCGGCTCGTGGCTGCCGGCGGGAGCCGGGTTGTGCCGGGCGAGTCAGCGTCTGTCCGGGGCACCGGGGCTCGCTCGCCCCTTGTCGGAGCAGCGGGGGGTAAGTGCCGGGGAGTGGCCGGGCTGCTCCTTGTTTGAGAAACAGCCTCCGGCTGAGCCAGTGGGAGCCGCCTTTTGGGCCCTGGTGCTGGGCGATCAATGTGAGGCTGGCTCGTGCCCAGCCAGCAGAGCAATAAATAAAATTCTCCGCATGGGGAGCCAGGAGCCAAGATCTAACTGCAGCCTCTGCAGTCCTCATGTGGCTCTGGCGCTGCTGGTTCGCTTCACATTACAAAGGGTAATTTGACTTCAGGCTTCCCATTCTTTAAGCCTGTAAACTGCTCTGATTTGCTGTTACTGTATGACCTGATCCTATCTTTTACACCCCTTGCATTTAGCCTCATTCCTTTCTGTAAGTTCACCCATCTTCAAAGCATCTGAGGAAGTGGGATCTTCTCCCATGAAAACTCATGCAAAAAATAAATCTGTTAAAGTGCCACACAACTCCTTGTTGTTTTTTCACTCCCAGAGTGTCTCCCATGCAGCAAATGAAAGTGAGAGAAACTTCATGGATCTGATCCAAGGCCCCCTTCACATCCTCACTTGTACCCAGGGCTGTCACTGACACTGGGCACACGGGCTGTGCCCCAAATAAATTTTCCTGGGCAACGCATGCACAGAAGCTGATCTGCCTTGGGGGAAGGCAGCGCTAAGCTGCTACCCGGCTCACAAACCCTGTGTGAGCTGCATGCTGCATCCAGGCAATGTTCCCTGTAAGCTGCACTGGTGGGCAGGGGCGCAGTGCCCCCCCCCCCCCAAATCACCAGCGCAGGCAGCATGTCCGGTGCAGGCAGCCAGCCATGCCTCTCCCCAGCCGGGAGGAGCCCTGTGTGTCAGTCAGAGTCTCAGCTCGGGCAGCAGCCCAGGCTCATGCAGAGGCTGCCTGCCCAGAGCAGTGAAAGTGACGGCCCCTGCCAGGGAAGGAGCAGAGGGGAAGGGAAATTTAAATCTCTCCCTCTCCTCTGCACCAGGCTGCTTGTGCAGTGGTGGTGGCACCTTTGGGGCCTGTGTGGGCCCCAGCAGGTGAGCAGCCCTGAGCCTGGGCAAGAGGGGGGACCCTGAGAGATGGCAGGGCTGAATTGTGGGGCTCCCAGAAGCAGCCATGCAGTGGCCACAGGGACGCAGGGCTCTCTGTGGGGGCAGGGGATGGGAGCTGGGCTGCAGGCAAAGGAGCCAGGCTGGAGCTGGAGGAGGACTTGGGACTTGAAAGACCCAAGCAAAATTGTACTGAGCCATTTAGCATCTCTATCAAGGGTGAATGCTTTTGCTTTTCACTTGCTAAAAGGCTTGAATATACAAAAGCTCCTAAAAGAAAAGTGATCCTTTAAAATAAGCAAAAACATGTTGGGTTAATTTCAGATTAATTTTCTTTTCTGTGAGAGATTCAGTTTGTCAAGGTGGGGCTTTACAATGTAACTTTGTATAGACTTCAGTGGTGGAAGGAAACAAATCCTAATGATTAGGAAAATTAAATGAAAAACTGAAAGGAGAAAAAGTCATTTAAGGCAGAAGGAAAAAATATTGCCAGTGGTGCAATAATTTAAAAAAAAAAAAAGACTTTGTATTTCTATTTCCCCCAAAATTTGTTAGAAAAATCATCATTTTCTTTCACAAATCCATATATGCTCTTGCTTCTTGCAACTTTGATTAGATTTGTTTTAACTGTCAAAAATTATTAAACTACCTTTATTACATTCCACTACCAGACACACAAATCTCAATTGTACCTCATTTTGCTTACTTTAGTTCTGAGAGTATTTACACTCCAGGCATACTAATTATAGCCTCCCTTTTATTGTTGAAAATGATTTGGATAACCCCCCCCCCCCCAAACGCCAAAACTGAGATGTTAGAGAAACTTTATATTAAAGGAAGATACTCACAATGTTTAAAGTTTCCTGTATGCCTAATCAATTTTTTGCCATTCACTTAGGGGATTGTTGTCCCATATTTAGCTTTTGAGAGGTATGATTGGGCATGATAATGTAACAGACTCTAACCTAGCTTTGTTTGATGCAAACTCTTTAGGCACAAAAGATGGCCCGGGTTACAGAGATGTGATGCTGTGAGAAACTGTTTTGAAACATATTTTCTGCCCTTGCCACCTTTAAAAGTTTTGAATTTCTCAGATAACTTTACTTAAGGCATTGCCACGAGGGAATCTGGGAAGCAGTTGCTACCTAGTGATTGTGATTTGCAATGCATGGTAATTTAATATGTTTACTGAGGGCAGAATAGGTGTATTTTTAAGGTTGATAGCTAGATATTAAATACAATCCCCTCAACATGTCAGTCTCATGATCAAATCTGAAGCTACCTACTTAACTTCAGTCTACATTTTGGACATTTTGGGCCTGATCCACTTTGAACCCCTTTTACCCCAGTTGGGCAGCATAACAGGGACTTAAATTCCAAAGGGGCAGCTGTGTTAGTCTAGTAAAGCAAAAAAAGCAAGGAGTCTTGTGGCAATTAAAGACTAACATTTATTTGTCACATGAGCTTTTGTGGGAGAATATCCCACTTCGTCAGATGCTTTGAAGAGGGAGAATTTACAGAACAGGATGAAAATAAATGCAGGGGAGTGTAAGACATGGGATCAGGTCATACTGCAACAGCAAATCAGACAAGACTTAAGTGAAACCCATTTTAAGACCCTTTTGCACTGCCAGAGTGAAAAGAAGCTTCAGTGGAATTAAGACTCTAGTCTTCTGTTTGTGTTTTCTCTTACTTTATTATACCCCATTCATTTAAAGGGGCTTGATCATTGATTCCAGAAATGTGAGGCTAAATTTTAAGCTAAAGGCTGATACACTGCAAATGTTCTTAGACATTGTCACTTATACGCTGACATACGATAAATTCACATTCCTGGCCCAGTGAGTTGATGTATGTGGTACATTTCAAGCATCTAGTACAGATGTTGAGTGAGGCTTCAGTCTAATGAGTAATATAAAGACACAGTCTTGTAACAGGTTGGAAGTTTCTCATCGAGACATAATAATGCATATCAAATCATACCTAATTGCTGGATTTAAGATTAACCTTGAATCTATATATGTAAAAACAAGGAGTCTGGTGGCACTTAAAGACTAACAGATTTATTTTTTCCATGAGCTTTTGTGGGAGAAAATCCCACTTTGTCTATATATGTATTGTAGAAATCTGACAAAGACAGGCAACAAACTGAGCGGTGTAGATGATGGTAGGGGCTAGGTAGGCAGCAAGTGTCATTGTCTCACATTTGTTTAGTAAATTAATAAAACTACAGTACTTCAATTTAACATTTTTATTGAAGTTTGAATGAAAAGACATCTATGAATTAGTTTTGAATTAAGGCACTTAGGCATGCTGATACTTTCAGCACCAAAAAACTGTTGCCCAGGCCTCATAAATTGCTGCTCAGTAAATACCATAACTTGCTCAGCTGCACCATCAGCTTAGAGGGAACATTGCATCCAGGCAGATGCTTTGAGTGCATGGCTGAGGATCAGATGGGGAGGTGGCGGACAGGCCCCAGATTGGGTCAGGCCTGGCCAGCAGGTGCACAACTGAGAATCGGCTCATAGACTCTAAGGTCAGAAGGGACCAGTATGATCATCTAGTCTGACTTCCTGCACAGTGCAGGCTGCAAAGCCTCACTGACCCACTCCTACAATGAACCTCAAACCCATAACTGAGCTATTAAAGTCCTCAAATCATGATTTAAAGACTTTAATACAGAGAATCAACCAGTTAGGGAGTCACACACAATGCTACAGAGGAAGGCAAAAAAAAAACCCAGCGCCCAAGCCAATCTGCCCTGGGGGAAGATTCCTTCCTGACCCCAAATATGGTGATCACTTAAACCCTGAGCATGAGGGCAAGTCCACAACAGCCAGTCAAGAAGAACGTCTCTGTAATAACTCGGAACCCACTCGATCCAATGCCCCTTCCCAGGTCACTATCACACCCCTCAACAGTAGTAAAAGACAGACAGTGGCCAAGCTACACTGTCCATCACATCATTCCCTCCATAAACTTATCAATCTCGGTTTTGAAGGCACCCAAGGTTTTTGCCCCCACCACTTCCCTTGGTAGAAAATTCCAGAACTTTACTCCTCTGATGGTTAAGAATTTGCATTTAATTTCAAACCTAAATTTTCTGAAGGACGGTTTGTATCCATTTGTTCTTGTGTCCACATTGGTGCTGTATTCAAATAATTCCTCTCCCTCCCTTGTATTTATCCCTCTAATGTCTTTATAAAGAGCAATCATATCTCCTCTCAGCCTTCTTTTGGTCAGACTAAACAAACCAAGCTCTTAAGTTGTCTCTCATAGGGAAGATTTTCCATTCCACGAATCATCCTTGTAGCCCTTCTTCACACCTGTTCCAGTTTGACTTCATCTTTCTTAAACATGGGTGACCAGAACTGTATGCAATGCTCCAAGTGAGGTCGCACCAGCGCCTTGTATAATGGTACTAACACCTCCCTACCTCTACTGGAAATACCTCTTCTGATGCAGCCCAGGACCGCATTAGCTTTTTTCACTGCCACATCACATTGGCTACTCATTGTCATTCTGTGATCAACCAGTAGCCCAGGTCCTTTTCCTCCCCTGTCACTTCCAGCTGATGCATTCCCAACTTATAAGAAAAATTCCCGTTATTTGTCCCTAAGTGTATGACCTTGCACTTCCCATTGTTGAATTTCATCCTATTTGTAGTGCTCCACTTTACAAGGTCATCCAAATCGTTCTGTATGCTATCCTGATCCTCCTCTGTATTGGCAATACCTCCCAGCTTGGTCTCATTTGCAAACTTAATTAGCAGATTCCCACTTTTTGTGCCAAGGTCTGTAACAAGAAGGTTGAATAAGATGGGCTGGGTGGTGGGAGGCAGGCCCCGGGTTGGGTTGGGCCTGGCCCATGGCAGCATGTTTGAAGATCCGTGGGGCTTGGAAGGGGCAGGACTTGCACCGGGGCAGGGTTTTGAAAAAGTGAGGTGTGGGCTGGGGGTAGGGCTTGGGCCTGTGCCCCAGATCTTTTCCATACAGAGCAATGCCCCTGCCTGTACCCAGACATGTGCTGTGGAGGGCTAACCCCTTACACTCCACGCTATCCTGCTCCTGCCAGGGGCTGGGGGCCAGGCAGCAGCAGGGGGACAGTAAGTGATGGGGTGGGGGGTGCCCAGCCAGGCCAGCCCTTCAGGCAGGTGAGGGGGGATGCAGGAGGTGCTGAGTGATGCCCCCCACCTCATGTGGTAAAGCACCAATGCCTCCCTCCCCCTCCAGGAGTTGTTGGTGATGAGGCTGCCAGAGCCAGGCTTTAGGGCTTTTGCAGCAGACCAGTGGCTTCTGCATGCTGGGGAAGTGTGGGGGGCATTTGTGCCCCTACCCCAGCCTCAAGCCCCCCCCCCCCACCTCCCGCAGGTACAGAACACCCTGAACCTCGCAGGGCACCTGGGGATCTGCGGCTGGGACTCCTCCTGACCCTGGGGGGGATGACACATGAGGTGTGGGGGGGGCACAAATGTAATTTTGGCTCCTGGCTGCCACTCACCCTCAGTACGCCACTGGATGAGTCCCCCAATAGCCAGGAGGGATCTGTACTGTTAGGGTCCACAGGACTCCCTGCTTTGTGTCGGGCACTTTCTGCTGCCTGGCCTGGCAGGTATCTGCAGAGCTCTACCTGGGGAGGAGGGGGGCAGGACCCAGGGGCCAGTGGGGATTCCCAGGTCCTAGTAAATTGGGGGTGGGCAGCCCCAGGGCTGGCGGTTATCTTCTGGAGACAGCATGATCACTCCATGTTTGTGGGAGATGATAGTGCTGACTCTTCTGTCAGCTGTCCACACCAGTGTTTTAGATGGGTGTAAATTATGTTGCTTGGTGGGTGGCTTATTCACACCTATTAGCCACATAAATTATCCCCGCGTAAGAAGTAGTCTGTACAAGCCCCCATTCATTGTGATCCACAAAACTCCAGTCAAACCCTGTAAGCCCCTTGGCACCCAACTTTTTTGAGAGGAAAAAGTTTCTTCATTCCAAAGGGACAGCTGTGTTAGTCTAGTTCAGCAAAATAAACAAGGAGTCTTGTGGCACTTAAAAGACTAACATATTTGTTTGAAAGTTCCCTGGGCACCTTAGATTCTGAGGCTATATGCTGGTGATGATCTAACCACTCGGATAAAAGTTACAAGGCAGCATCTCCTTTCTTCTCTGGCTTTTGTGGTCACAAGCCTGCTTGTGGTTTGGATTCATGTACTTATCTCTGGGAGAAGGGCAGCATCTCTTCTGGTCAGCATCTCCCTTTAGTTGGCTTTGTCAGCTCCCAGCCTAACTTACTGAATTTTGTGGAACCCATTCTCAGGGACCCATCTCTCCTCATTCATTGTATAGGACCCTAGATACCTAATTCAGATTTTTGGGTCCCAGTGATATTTCTTGGATTTTCTAGTTACATGAATCTTAAGTGCAGTGTTGTTACAATATTTAAGCTTTGTGGATCCCCTCCATGTTTGTAAAGGCTTTAGAACAAATAGATCTCACATCTAGTATTCACTCATAAATTGAAGGAGCCAAACATGCTTTCCCGCTTTTCACCTTCCAGTTGGTTTCTCCATTTTGAATAAGCTGAAATGAAGAAACCACCTCTCTGAACTTGCACAAGAGGTTCCTGCTGTCAAACGCTGTTTTAACACCATGTCCAGGTGCTTAGCCAGTGCCTTCCACTAGTTAAGTGATTTGACTTTCTTCAGGATTTTATCAGCAAACATGCACTGCTTGAATATTATTCTTTTAAATTCAATTTAATGGATTGTAGTAAATTTGGGCCTTAACACATCATGTCATAATTTCAAATTTAATTTTATATTGCTTTATTTTAAAGTATTTAAATAAATCACATTTTAAACCCCTGATTTTTATCCAGCCAGAAGAGGAGGAAGACTGAGTCATATGGTGTCCTGCCAAAGTGCTGTGTCTGTGTCTCTTCCAAAATGCAATCTCAAACTCACACCCCTCCACCTCCTTGGAGACGCTAGCACAGCTATGCTACACACTGTTCTGTATTGTGTGTGTGTGCATGTTCCTTTTATGTCGAGTGTGCTTCTCTCTCCTTCGCACCACACAGTATCAGTGACCGCTTCACTGCCAAACCCTGAGCAGTGTGAGAGGAAATGGGAATCCTCAGTGAGGTGTCTGATGAAACATGGGTGTTACTTACCACGCTGGTTAGCTCTGGGTTTGCTCGATGAATGGATGTGGGCAGATGGGATACCACAAACAAACCTCACTGACCTTTATGCTGTCTTTACTCTGTCATTTCAGATTCCAGGTCAATCAGGGGAGTAGCTGAAGCCATGGGCACTGGAATTGTCTTTGCAATCACTGGATAAAGCAGTTTCTTGCAGCCAATAGAGAGGGAGCTGATCCGAGTCAAGCACCCACCACTACCTTGCTGGAATGGGAGAAATGGGGGAGGATGCAAATCCCTCTGACGAGAGCCAGCAGCCCCTTAAAAGAAATAGAGACTCCCAGACAGGAGGAGAATCAGGTGACTGGAATTTTTCTGCCTGGGAAGAGGTTTGTAGATGCAGTGATGGGTGTAACAGTCCCCAGGGGTTAAAGTAAGGGGGAGCACACCAGAATGCTGTTCTGGGGTCCACCATTTTAGGGACCAGAGTTCCAGAGCCCCTAAAAATAAAACAATGGGGCAGAATGCACCGTTCTGGTGTGTTCTCACTTACTTTGACCTCTTATGTCCCCCTCCATTCCTCTCCTTCCCCCCTGCAGCAGGGGCCTGATTATTCCAATGGAGTCAGCTTGTATCAGCAGTTGCACATGCATTTTTAGGGCTTCGTATGTGATATCCCTTGAAAACATTTGGCTCCCATGCCCTTGTTCCTGTCTGTCACTGCCCTTCTGTTTCAGGGCCAGATCCCCCCTTGAGTATGTCAGTGGTGGCATGCTGAGGTTCACACACTCATAACAGGGCCCTCCCTCTGCATATGGAAAGGAGCAGTGCATTCATTGGTGTTTTGCCTGTGCACTAATGTTCCCCTTAAGGGGAGAGGGCAGCTGAGCAACTACGGTTGCTCGCTGCGCTCCCCCCCCCCGCGGGGCCTGCTGCACAGCCCCTCCCCTGCTCCTGACAGCCCCGCCCCCGCTGCTCCCGCTCAGCCCCCCCCTCCTGGCAGCCTGCCCGCTCCCGCTCGCCCCCCCTCCCTACAGCCCCCCGATGCTCCTGACAGGCCCCCCTCCCGCT
>ML682130.1:1464099-1497950 GCA_007922195.1 Podocnemis expansa
CGCGGCCCCCCTCCCGACAGCCCCCCGCCGCTCCTGACCGGCCCCCCCGCCCGCTGGCCCCCCCTCCGGACAGGCCCCCTCCCGCGCTGCCCCCCCCCCCCACTTATCTCGGGGCTGGACAGGAGCCACTCCCCGGCCAGAGAAGCTCTACGGAGCATGCCCAGAATTTCTGGGCATGCTCCGTTGGAGCTCCTCTGGGCGGGAGTTTTCAAAACTCCCAGCCCCAGAGGAGTTTTGTGGAGGCTGCCAGCAGTGCGCTGCCGACAACTTCCGCTGCGCTGGTGGCTGTGGCGGGCTGCGCCACAGCGCGCTGGCGCAGCTTAGAGGGAACACTGCTGTGCACTTGTCTTGCCGTCAGATGTGACTCTGGGCACTAAGGAAGACAGTTTGCCAAGACTGAACTCCCTCCCACCCAGGCTTACTAGAGTCACTGTCCCTGGAATGAAGGCTCTTTCTCAAAGGTCCTGCCAACCTTTGGTAGTTATGACAATTCTGCATATTCTTGTTTAACCATATAATACTCGGTTCCTGCTTTAGCTGCCTTAAGTTGTTCTCAATTTCTGGGGTGGTGAGTTCCACAGTCTAATGAGACACTGGATGGGAAAAAAATGTTCCTTTCCCACCTTTTTAATTTCCCTGAATGTCCCCTTATTCCTGTGTTATGTGCAAGGAGAACCCTGGGAAGGAGGTAACTATCACTCTTAGGGGACAAGCTGGGAGATGCAGCTTGGAGGGCCTGGGGTTCAATCGAGGAAGCCCCTCGCCACCCTAGATGGGGTCTGTATAAGCAAGAAGGAGGGAGTAGAGTAGAAGCCATGCAGGCTGCAGCAGGTGGTGGTTTCTTTCATGTATAATAAGACTGAGACTTGGTTTCGAAGCTGTAAACTTTGGGAGCTTTGACCCTTAGGTGAGGGCTCCGTGAATTGTTTGTTGTAATTTCCCCTGTTTTGAAGTCTTACTGTAAAGGGAGATGCTGTTTTATTACTTTTAGCTTCTCCTTGCACTGAGCTGTTACAACCATTGTCATGCTGCCAATCAAGTGAAATTAAGGAGAGGTGTACCCCCAGTGCCACGCTAGGCCACAGCAAGGCGTGTGAAGACTGTCCACCTCTTTCCCAATAAAAGCTTTCTCTCCAGTGTCCCAGTACCATTAATTGTTGCATAGACTTGTTTATCCTGCTCCCCCTCATTCACCTCCTCTTTCTGGTGGACAATTCCAGGCTTTTCAGTCTCTTATCATGCCCCCCCCCCCCACCATTCCTCTGAATTCCAAAGGGTCCTTTCTGCAGATTAATTGAGCTAATGAGCCACATATTAGTGGTTTGGAGTGTGATGTTCATAGGTGTCTGGATGTGAGTTTCAGTTAATTTTGCATCCAGAGCAGGGAGAGAATCATTTTAGAAATCAAAATAAATGTCTGGTCTGTCTCAGATCAGAGTTTGAAGGAAAACAGTTCTGGTCTCAGTAGCCCAAGGAGTATTAACAGGTTTTTGTTTTCCAGATCGTCCAGCTAAGTGCAACTTCAGGCTCTGTACTGTGCCTCAACCTCTAGCTGTAGCCTCTGTAATCCTGAATTTGGTGCTTGCCATTGTTTTAGCAGGTAAATTCCCAATGCCTGATTCAGTCTCTGGGTATGGGGGATATTTTTCCCTTTGTGACATACAGCTCTACATTATCTGCTCCTGGCCCTTCTGCTTTAGCAGCCAAGTCAGACAGGAGTCTCTCAAGATTCCCTATGACTCCTCTGCCCCCATCAGTGTTGTACCCGAGAGCATCACAAGCATTAACAAATCTCCCCTCACAGCCCCTATGAGCAGGAGAATCCAGTGGTGTCTAAATCCCAGTGTCAGTCACCACTGTGTCCACCAAACATCTGCTTCGCAGCCACCAAACCCTGTGGGCTCCTGAGCTCACCTGGGGATGACATTTTTTTTGCTGTAGAAGTTACCTCAATGTTTCTGTTTCTGCCTCTGAGAACACATCACTGCTTGGCTGCAGGCACCTAGAGGCCTGTCTTCCCTTGTAGGGCAGGATCTGGCAGGCTTCCTACCAACTGCTGTGAAGCAGATGAAAGGGGAGGAGACCCCCCCCCCCACCCTTAGCCCTGTCCAAGTGGCCAAGGCACCCACCAGGGAAGAGAGAGATTCTGGTTCCAGTCCTCAATATTTCCTGGTAAAGTTCTTCCACTTTAAATGAATTGATTTCATTGGATAATCAATTCTAACTCTCTGATCCAGTTACTTAAAAACAGAGCACCCACCTGAGAGGTGGGAACCCCTGTTCGCACACCCCTCCTAGTCACAATAGGGGGCATTAAAACAGATGTCTCCCTCATCTGGGATGAGAATCCTACTGGTGGGTTAGAGGTTATGAAGGAAGTTGTTGTCACTCTCCACCCTCTTCCTCCAGCCATGTTGAGTGCCTTATTCTCACAAGAACTGACTTACATGCTTTATTTTGGGCAGGGGTGTTCCCCACTTCAGATCCTTAGCAGAGCTAGGGCTTAGGTGCTGAATCTGGAGGGATATGCTGCAGAGCAGTAGTTTTCAATTGGTGTCGTGAGAACTATCCAAGAATGCCATGAAATTTTGTACAAAGATAATGAAGAGGAATGTAAAATGAATTTTCATCTTAAACTATATTCTAGCCAACCAAAATTAGAACTCAGAAAACTCATGAAAATTTATCTTCAAAGTAGAAGCGAGTATTGGTTTTTTGATTCCAAACACTGGTGGCCAAAGGGTAAAATTGAGATGATGTGTGTTTTTTACCAGTGAATTTGAAACATTAACGCATTTGGTCCTCCTTTAGCTTCTTGTATGCACTGTGTTGCGAACCATTCTACTAAGACCATAAGCATAGTAAAAGTAACGTTTATGCGCAATCAATTGGCAGAGAAGAGTGGGTGTCCTGTGAAGTTGTTCATTTCATTGAAGTTTGCTGTGTTATTGAAAAGGTTGGGAACCACTGGTGTAGGGCACAGCACTTGTCCCTGTCTCCTGTTACACAGATCCCTGACCATGGTGGATCCAATTCTCAGGCACGTCTCTCTCCAAACTCATTGTGTATGGCACTTGGGCACCCTGTCAGGCCTTATAGATCCCACTGTTCTGGTGATTTTCAAGGTGTGTAAAAGTTCAGTGTTGCAATGCTGAACATTGAACGCCTACATCTTTTTGTGGACCCAGGCCTAAGTGACTTACCCTAAGTCAGGCAGGGAGTCCAGCAGAGCCCTTGGAATTGAATCCACCCTCTCCCAAGACCCAGTCATCCAAGGCAGAGAACTCGCAACGGTTTCTCTCTTGTGGATCCCAGTCTCCTCTGTTGTTCCCTTCTATGCAAGGGGAGACTTGCTTCACACAGGTCAGGTTGATGGACCAACTGATACCCTGTCTGATCTGCACTGAGCAGGGTGGCCTGTCTGCAGCTTCTTGCTCTGTGGCTGCCAACCTGACATTCTGGCTCCTCCTTTCCAGGAGAGCAGCCTGCATCCCACGTCCATGCTCCCTGGCGAGTGCTTCCTCGGGCAGGTGGGGGGTCCAAAGCTTCCTCTGCAGCTTTTACCATAGCCCCGCTTTGGCATCCAGCTGGGCCAAGGGTCAGTGCCTGGGGGAGGTAGATGAGGAGGTAGGGCTCCATGGCGAGTGGGGGCTAAGGCCCACATCACCTCACGCACCCCCACTACCACTAAGAAGAGGCTGGTACGACTTGTAGGAGCTGTGTTTTGTGATGGGGGAGCTGCTCATGCTATCAGCTCCCCGATGAGAAAGTGCAGCCCCTACTGTTGCTGCTCTGCACAGTCTCGAGGGGAGATCTCTCACTGTGTTTTGTTTTTTTTTTCTAGTGGAAAGATCTAATCAGTGTTCTGCAGACTCCACTGCTGCCTCCTTGTGGCCAGACGGCTGGTTCAGAAACCAAGGGAAATTCTACTATTTCTCTAAGGAGGAAAGGAACTGGACCTTCAGTGAGAGCTTCTGCTCTTCACATGGTGCCTCCCTGACAGGGGTTGATGATCTGCAGGCACTGGTGAGAAGCACAGGGATTTTGTGTCAGATCCAGCAATTGTTGTCACAACAGACAAGGTTGGAGTCAGGCTGGGTCAGCCCTGTGCAGTGGGGAGCCCAGGTGCCTCCCAGGCTGTGTGGCCAGAGTCAATGCAGTTCTGGTAGCTGAATTGTGGCTGGAGCTGCGTCCATGAGGGCTGACTCTGTGTGTGCTCCATGACCAGAGTAGTTATGGGGTTAAAAATAGAGGGTGTCTGCTCCTTGTAAATTAGCTGGTGTAAACTACCTGTTGGATGAAGATACAGCAGCTAGAATGCCGTCCAGCTTAGCCCTGCCTGGCTTCTTCCCTGAAGGCTCTCCCACCTAACAACACACTCCAGAGACCTGTGCCTGGGAATCCAGTCTCCCTAACCCTGCATCTTCTCAGAGCCCCAGTGGGAGAATCTCCCTGTGGCAGGCTGGGCTAGGTCAGTCAGCTCCCTGCCAACAGACTGCCTGGGGGCTGAAGGGGCTGAGAATCTGCATCTCCACTCCCAGCTCAGCTCAGCACAGCCTAGCCCCAGCGTTTCCTTGTGGGCAGGGTGGGCAGAATCCAGCTGAAGGTATCAGCCCCTGTCCTTAACATCCCTGCCCCTGGTAGCTGGGATCTGCCTCCCTCACCCTGCTGCTCCCTCTCCCCTCTGGCTGATGTGCTTAATGGGCAGGGGTTGTGAGCAGACTGAGATCCTGCAGCTCGAGTCATCTTTCACCCAGCAGATGCCACATCGGGAAGGTGAAGGGTTAATACTTTTCTGATCCCATCATTCAATAACAATCAAGGAGAGGAGGTCTCAAGAAATCCACAGCTGTTTACTGCCCTGGGAGTGCTGGAGCTTCACAGTCAGGGTCTAACACAGGGGTTGGCAACCTTTACCGACTCCATGCCAGCCCTGCCCACTGCACCCTCAGTGGGTGCCGTTGGCGGGGCCAAACAGGGTGTGGCCAGGCCTCCCATTCGGGGTTGGGGCTGGCACCTGCCCCTGGCAGCAACAGGTGGCCCCTGCAGGTCGGGGTTGAGGCTGGCTGGCAGCAGCAGGCAGGGCTGTTGCTAGGGGGGTGCGGAGCCCCAGGCAAATCTCCCTTTGCGGGGTCTCCGCTTGCCTCCCTGGCAGCGGGGGGCAGGGCCGGCTGGACCAGGGGAGGGGCAGGCCCCTTCACCCCTGCACCAGCTTCCCTATGCCGGGGCCCGGCTCAGCACTCCTGGTCCCCCTCAACCCCGCCAAGCACACTGGTTTCGGCTCTGTGCTGGAAGAGTGGGGAGGAGGTGGGAGGCAGCACAGCCGTGGCAGGGGGTAGCTGTATGGGACCCATGCTGCCTCCCACCCCCTCCCCACTGCTCCAGCACAGAGCCAAAAGCAGAGCACGTGGCTGAGGGGCAGAAGAGCAGGAATACTGAGCCAGGCATTGCTTTTGCCTGGCTAGCCCAGTCCCAAGAATGGGGGCGGGGGGCAGCAGTGTGGCTCCCACACCATCCTGCTTGGCAGCAGGGCCTGGGGGAAGGCAGCTAGTGGGGAGGGCCTGAGTGGTGCTGCGTGCTGCTCAGGCTCGGCCCCCCCTGCCATTTTTGGCACAGGTGCTGGCGGTTGCCAACCCCTGGTCTAACAGTTGCCTCCTTTTGTTGCATACATAAGGATTCCCTGCTGCCCTTCAAAGGCAAACTGGACCATTGGATCGGCCTCTGGAAGGACGTGGGTCAGGTCTGGAAATGGGCCAACGGCACCATGTTTGACCATCGGTGAGTCTATTTCTTTCTCCATATTGAATCAGAAGTTACCCAAATGCCCAGCCAGCTGCTTGAACTTCCTCTCCTGCCTGGAGTGGGGCCTAGTGCAGGAAGAGGGGGGTGGGGGTTCAGGCTAGGTTGTGAATGCAGCAGCTCCCCTCCCTGACATGGGCCATTGCCCCACTCTGTGTGTAGCACACACTGACTCTAGATCCAATTGATTCTGGGTTACAGGTTTGAGATACAAGGAAGAGCTGACTGTGCATTTCTGGATGAAGACCTTACAGTAAGCAGCTCTGGCTGCCTTACACCAAGAAAATGGATTTGCAGTAAACCTGTTTCTCCTACAGAGGGAAGTGTTTAGTGGAAGGAGACTCATGAACTCAAGGAAAGCAGCAACCAGCCCTGGCATGCCTCTTTCTGTTCCCTTCCATGGCCCCTACCTGCTGCAGCTGGCTTCCTTGTTTGCATATGCCTTCAGGATTTTGTCTGATCCTAGTTGTCAGGTTCCTTAATGCTGGGGTCTCTGACCATCCCAAAGGCTGAAGAATAGGAACACACCCCTAAAAGCAAAGGAATGAAGGATCCAGTGCAGAAGCAGAAGAATAGAATTAATTAAGACACCAAGAAGCCACAGGTACCAATTAGAGGGGTTGCAGCCCAACATTCCCTCTAAGGGGCCAATGCAGCTGAGCAGCATGTGCTGCTCGCTGCACAGCTCCCCCATGTGGGCCTAATCCTGCCCCCCTAAGCTCCGCTGTGCGCCCAGCCTCACCCCAGCAGAGAGGAACAGACCTCAGCCTGTCTGCAGCCGGTCGCACCTCCATGGGGGCCAAAAGGTAAAAAACCCAACCCAGGGCTTGACCCTGTGATCACAAATCTGTTATTCTACCAACTGAGCTACAGGCATTCCATATATAAAAACTTCTAGGCATAAAGGATAACTGTGTACTCCACTGCCCCTTGATCCCGTCCCCCCCAAACTGCTCTTTATTCCGTGTGTGCATCTGTGCAGCAAACTCTTAACATCAGGATCGTGGGTTCCAGCACTGTGGGCCCCCCCCCAGTCTACTTATCAGAAGTAAAAGGCTGGACAATCACCTATTTTTGGAATGCCTGAGGGAGGAAAGACATGAAGGTAAGAAGGAGCCCTTGGATAGCTAGCAACTCCCCCCCACCCCAGCCAATCCTCAGTGGGGCTTCAGGCCTGTCCCCCTACCCATCTTCAGCTGCTCTCCCAGCCTGCCCCCTCCCCCAGTTGATCCTTGGCCATGGTTAAGGCCTGTCCCCCCCCACCCCTCATCCAATCCTCAACCACTTTGCCAGACTAGGGTTACCGGATACCAAAGCATGGAAAGGAGGCCAGGGAAGTACAAAAAGGAGGATGTTGGAGGACACATACACATCTGGGGCTCCGCCTGGGCCCCCTTCATCCACCCAGCCAATGCCCCCCCCAATGCTTACCCCATTGATCACCCAACTCCAGGGAAATCTGTCTAGCCCCTAGTTACAGCATGAGATTAATTGCAAGAACAGAGGCTCAAGAATATCAGATGAATGGCTTAAGTATTTTTTCTCTTCACATTAAAGTAACCGTAAAGCCAACCACTTTCAGGAGTCACAAAACTAAGTATTTAATGTTTATATCAAGGTGCAAGGAGAATCACACTGCAGAACTCCTATCTAGACTGATGTTTTTACATTGTGAGTTGCAAACGGAAGCACACCTCCAATAAATTTAATGTAGTAATTATGGACAAGATTAAAATCAGTTTTAACACAGTATGTTCCTTCACAGAATTCACTCATTGTTTGACACACAGAGGGATGGGCCCTTGACTACGTGAAGTCTAACAGAATTTGAGGTGTTGGCTTCTAAAGGAAAAGTAATCTCTGTCAGCAGTATTCTCCCCATGACTTGAAATTAGGGGTGTGGTGCAGGGGGATGTTTGGGGGGGGTATAGGGGGTGCTCACTCATTTGCTCTGACACTTTTACTAGCCGACAACAGAAATCCCTGTCTAGCCTCAGTTTTGAGCCTCACTGTGCAGTATTTAAAAAAAAATCACAGACAAGCTCTTTAGATTTTATACACACAGAAAAGAAGTCAGAAAAAATGAGAGCTGCTGGTTTTTATGTGCAGACCTGCCTGAAACATAACCTTTTACCTAAAATGCAAATTTCTGGAAACATCATATCCTACGATGTCTGCCATAAACCACAGATGTATATATATCTATTTTATGACAGCTGACATGTTGTTTGCTTTTATGTGAAATACACATCAAATGGGGGGGGGGTGGAATAGAAGTAGATGTTTGTGACTATCAAATGCTTCACCCAAGAGGACAGCACCTATTCTTGAATGCAATGATCAGTTTTTTCCTAAATATACCAAAAGAAAAATAAGCATAGAGTACATAGGCAAAAGCAAGCTGCTTGTTTTCTATGATTTGATAAACTAACAAAGGGACAAATATTGCAATCCTTACTCCATCAAATTTCCCACTGACTTCATTTAAACTATAGGATCAGGCCCAGCCCAGCAGCTACTTTAGAATGGATAATACTTGCACATCTGTGTATCTTACTAAAATTTAAGGACACATCTATAGTGGACTAATCTCTTCTTAGAAAGGAGAAACAAACTGAAAAAATCACACTGGGAAAAGGAAAATCTTACAGATTCAAAGCTCCTCACAATCAAAAGTGAACTTTGTTGGACCTCTAAACAAAAGATTTGTTGTCAAAAGCCAAGATTCATTAGCAGGAATAAAGATCTGGCTTAGCCCAGCCAGTAGAGAAACAAACCTCTGCAGAAACTTTAAGCAAAGCAGAAAGCAAAGAAGCAGTCAGAGGTTTCTCTTTGGGCACTTCAGAGACCCCATCAAGGTGAAGAAAAGCCCCAACCCCTCCAAAAAATAAGATCAAACCTTCCCCAAAATCAGGTGCCGGGAAAGGGGAGAGGACCTGAGCTGGAGCCTGGAAAGAAGCCGGGGGTGAGGAGCCAAAGCAACAAAGCGAAACCAGGTGTAGCACTGCAGCTGTAATGCCTGGAGCAGGGAGGAGGGCAGGGCAAAGAGGAGGATTCTTAAAGGGATACACCACTCCTCCCTTTCTTGGCTGAGCCTCAGCCGCTCTGTTGGGCTGTCCCAGCCAGTCCTGCCCCTCCCCGTGCGCAGGAACTGGAAACCCCTGCGCCGGGAGGGGTTTCTTACGTGCGTGGCCGCGCAGCTGCGCACGTTAGAGGGAACAGTGGTTGAAACTAGTGTAAGTTCATAAACTGATATTGAAGTCCTGTTCAACCTGGAACTGTATCTTTTTTTAAAAAGTAAATAAACTACATATTGGAAAAAAATTAACCCTTGTGATGTCATTTCACTAGTTTTTCTCTCCAAGACAGGATCTGAATTTCAAGTGGAGAAAAAGACTTTGGGGGGCATTTCTATTCATCTTCTAAAAGCAGAAGCTGCGTGTGTGAGTCTCTTTATGCATGTTCCCTCAGGATTACCCCAGGCTCAGCTCTCTAAGTGGGGACTCCATTAGCCCAGTGATCTGGAGCCTGGCTCGGACCTACAAGCAGGAATTTAGTTGGCCTGGTGATCCTAAGCCCAGGTGTTCATTTGGTTAACGCTTTGGGTTACCTTTGACTCAGGCCTTTAGTGGGAACTTTGTTAGCCCAGTGGTCTGGAGCCTAGGTGTAGCCTGTGTGCAAGAGGTAAAAAGAAGTAACATTCATGGTCAACGAAACCAATGTGACCATGGATCTTTGTAGAAAAGTTCCAGGCTAGGCTTTAGTGCAGTGTAGCACAATGAAAAGCAGCCTATTTCAACAGGTTTGTTGGCAGCATTTGTGCTCTCTTGCAATGGAACAGCTCAACTGACGGCAGGACTTGCCATCATCCCCTTTACCTTGCTTTTATACCCTGCTCAGACCTCTTGGGCTGGCCCTCTTTGGGTCTGAATTGACCTTGATTGGTCCACATACCCATTTTTGATGCCACCTATTATTTTGATAGGTCCATGCATCACTGAACATCTCCATCAATCAAGTGCCATGGTTTGTGGTTTGGCCAAAACATCACTTTTTACCTCCTTGGCACAAAGGCAGCTGGACACCTCATACCTTCGAGGTCACTTTCCACTCTTACTACAGCTGCAGCTTATTTCTTGCCAATTTCTGTGAGGTCAGACTGTCTTAGCTTGTCTCCTGTCAGTTTAGCTGGTGATCCAGCTCAGGTCTACTGTTTTGGTTTGTTTCACTAGGCCTTAGGCTTCATTCCTGACCATTTCAACTTGCTTTTTCTATATTAACCTTTTACCTTCTCTGCATGGGACACCTACATAAAATAAGCAGGTCATTGAAGAGTCAAAAACATCTATAAGAAGTATCAATATTTTAAACTGAAGCATGAGTATCTGTATAAAATTTTTCACTGAATCACATCTCTTTTGGAAGCTGTCTATCAGTTCAGCTAGAGAAGAGCTGTTGTGCATGGATGTTGAGTAGTGCTAGGTCAGTGCTTTAACCCCTGTAGCTGGGGATGGGGAGAGGAAGGTGAGATGGACCATTCAGTCAGGACCCCAAGGCCCCCTGCCTCTCCCACAGGGACCACAAGGACAGCAAGGACCACAGACCCAAGCCTCCCATGGATGTTCCACCATCTGAACTGGAGAGAAAAAAGGGGAACCCCTCAGATCTTACAGACCATTAAGAGAAAATTCCCATAGAAACATCTTAATGAACTTGCAGATAAGGAAACAAGTCAACAACGTTAGGCCCTGAGGCGATCCCCCAAGGTGAAGTTACACAAACAGTCCTGACACCAGCCTCATGGCTCAGTTCCTGTCATGATGAAGAACAGAAACATTTTTCAGTTTCTATTGCCCAGGCACCCTTCATCTTCTGTGAGGCTTTCAGGGGCCTTTTGCTTATCAAATCCAAAGAATGAGTGGAATGAGGGAGCTGGCCCCATGACTCTTCTCCATTCCAGCATCCTCCCTTTCCCTTGGGCTGGCTCTGTCTGACCTTTCCCTTTATGCTGCTCATGTCTTCATGGCCCAGGGAATGGCTTTCCTCTTTTCTCTCGAGAGGGGTGGGAGTGGGGGTGTAGGTCTGGGAGGCAGGGGCTACTTCACAGAATGCCACCTCTTCTATTTTACTCATGTCTTCCCTAAGGTCTTCCTCTCCTCTACCAGCACTAGGAAAGGGGACCAGCTGGTGGAAGGGGGAGTCGCAGAGGGTTTAAATTTGTTTGTAGCTTTCTTTCAGCTCCCCCTCCTGCAGATTCAGTCTCTTTCCTCCATCTCTCTACTAATCAAGCAAGTAATACTATTGTACTTAAAAACTAACCGATTTATTTATTGCATGAGCTTTTGAGAGAAAATCCCCCTTCATCAGATGCTTTGGGAGGCAGGGCCATGACTAGCTATTCTGGTACCCGGTGCAAGCAGCCCCAAATGCATCCTCCTCCAGCCTGGCTGAGCCCTGATCTTGCCCTGGGCCTGGTCCAGCCCCAGCTGCTACCAGAAAGCAGCAGAGAGTTGGATCTTGCTCCAGTCACCACTGGTAAGCAGCAAGGAGCCAGATCCACCCCCAGCTGCCTTCCAGTCTTGTGGCACTTACAGACTAAGAGTATGTCCACACGAGTCTTTTATTTCGAAACAACACTGGTTGTTTCGAAATAAAAAACTGAATGTCCACACGACGTTTTCTTATTTCGAAATGACAGGCTCCGTCATTTTGAAATAACTGTCATTTCGAAACAGCTTAAACCCCATTCATTTCGAAATGGCTGTTATTTTGAAATGGTTATTACGAAATAACGCCGTTTGGACGTGTTGTTTCGAAACAACATGTCCAAACGGCTTTATTTCTAAATAACCATTTTGAAATAACAGCCGTTTTGACATGAATGGGGTTTAATCTGTTTTGAATTAATATTTTCTTAATTCAAATTAACTTATTTCAAAATAAAGTCCTTATTCCTTTAACCCCATTCATTTCAAAATAACTTATTTCGAAATAATTATGTATGTGTGGACATAGCCTAACAGATTTATTTATCACATGAGCTTTCATGAGCAACATCCCACTTCACCAGATGCTTTGAAGATGGGGGAACTTACAGAATGGGATGCAGATAAATGCAAGGGAGTATAAGACATGGGATCAGGTCATACAATAACAGCAAATCAGAACAGTTGTTAAGATTCAAACACTGGGAAGCAGCACATAGACATGAGTGAAGAAGTCAAAGCACCTGTTGTAATGGAAAAGAATCCATAGGCCCGATTTACTCCTGCTTTCGCACAATCAAATCTGCATATCAATTCTAATCCAGCTGTTTCTCTTTGAAGTCTTGACTTACTGGACTCACAAGTTACCATATGGCAAAATTTCTGCTCAGAAACTAAAATTTTTGCTTATGATATCCCAATCCTTAAAAGCAACATTGTACAGGGGAACTTCTATTCTGATGGTAAGATGTAAAAAGTAATTATGATTATTGGGGACATTTACTATAGCTCACAAAAAAAAGAAAAAAAAACAGGAACAAGGGTCTGTCACAGGACGCACATCTGTGCACCTGCAGTTATGATCTATGATTTTTTCTGTTCACTTACACCATGGGACTATAAGTTTTTAGGCCAATTACACCATGCAAGGTTTCTTTATGGATCCGCATAACCTATTCTACAAGATTAATATAATATCATGTTTTCTACAACATCATGCATGTGCACAGCTGAGTAGCATGTTTAACATGGCTCAAAGAAGTGGGAGACAGACAGAGCTCTCTCCCATCAACCGAACAAGCACCTGGGGGAAACAACAAACATATGTCAATTGAGGTGCCTGGGAAGTGACAAGAGGATCACCTCTGCCTGGAAGGAGTGGGGTGAGAGGAATGGGAGACAAAAGAAGGCACAATGAAGATTTTAGAGGCTTTTAGCTGAGCCTCTTCCTCTGGAAAGAACTTCAAGATCTGGGACCTCCCTCGTCACAGGCGGAGACTGGCTATACAAACATCTGACAGCCAAACACTCTGAGTATGAACTTGGACTATGAAGTCAGTTTAAGCAGAGATATTAAGGTACTATGCATGTTTTACCTTTTATTTTCTTGTGATCCCTCCTGACTCATTTATATTGTGATTCTGCTGTGATTGGTCATATTCGCACTTAGAATTATAATCTGATCAACAAATTACTTGTTGTTTTCTCTAAAGCTGTATGATCTTTAGAGGGTGTGAGTGAAGATGGCTGGGCACAATCAATTTCTTTGTTAAATGAATGGACTTGAGTGTACGGTGGTTGGGAGTGGGGCTCAATCTCTGTAGACAGTGGCTCCCGGTGAGGTAACTGGGGCCAGGGTGCTTGCTGGGGGACCATCCTTGAGTAGCCAGAGGGCATACACCTACTGCCTGGGACAGATTGCATGCCAGAGGCCAGAGTGGAGTGAGTGGTCACGTGGCAAAGGGCGAACTGGGGTTCAGGAGCAGGAACTGGGGGAGGGTCACAATGGCACACCAGACTGGATCTGGGGAGCAGCCTGTCACAGGGTCTCCAGGTAATTTGGGGCACTTGAATATTAAATTTAATCTGATAATACTGTGTTGCCTCTGTTTTAGCAGGAATGTGGCTGTTCGTTTAAGAGAAGACTCGTCTACTCACATTCTGAAGGGTTAAAATGATTCCAATTACTAGAGTTCTGTAGTACTTTCATTTTCAACTCATCAGCTCTCAGTTATAAGAGAAAAACATGTTCACCAGTTTTGCACCGTAGTACGGTAGAGCAGTTGCCTTCTGGCTGGGGGGAAGTTGGCCACCAACATGCCCCCTGCTGGCCTGAGGAGGCCCTGCCCAGAACCAAAGAGGTGGGCCAGGGGGAAGGGAGGACCCAGGGGGTTGGACTCAATGATCTCATGAGGTCCCTTCCAACTCTATGATTCGATTCAATTCTATTCTAAATATATTAAAGGAATGGACCAGACAGCCAAAGGGGAGACAGAGGAGGAGGGGTGTGGTTGAGCTAGGGGGTTGCCTGCCCTGGGAGAACCAAGGGGGTGACCATTGGTGGGATTTCCTTCCCCCAGGCAAGGACCTGGAAAAGCTTCCCTCGGTGGAGAGTCTGGATGAGGGGAAAAAGAGGGATGCCAATGAGGACCTAGAGCAGGGTCTCAAACTCAAATCACCATGAGGGCCGCATGAGGACTAGTAGAGGGCCGCATGAGGATTAGTATGGTATCCTGAGAAGTGCACCACTGAAACCTTTCCATACAATGATGTTGCAAATATTGGTAAGAATCATGTCATTGCGGGCCACAGGAAATAGCTTTCGGGGCCGCATGCGGCCCGCGGGCTGCGTGTTTGCAACCCCTGATCTAGAGGAACTTTCCTCTGTTGACAATGCCAAAGAGCTGGCAGCACTGAACCCCTACGACCTGGAGGAGCTGCTGCTGGTGGATGGACCGGAAATGTTGCCAGATCTATTGTCTGTTGACAGTGAAGGTCTGACTGGGGTCCCACTGGGCACTTATCCAGAAGACCTGGAGGACTGTGGGCTTCAGGTAACCTGCAGGGGAAATGGGAGGAAGTAGCCCAGGGGCAGTGGGTGAGTGCTCAGCTGCTTTTGGGGTCAGCATTTTGGCAGGAGCCCCACTGACCTGGTGATGTTGTTTGGCCACTGATAGGGTCTTGCACTGGAATGCAGTGGAGTGGGTGGGCCTGTGTTCCCCTCCCAACCCTACCTGATTGCAGGTGTTCTGCCTTACCCTGGTGGAGGCGCTTGAAGGCTCCTGAACTTTGGACTTGCTATCTTGCCCAGGCAGAAGGGCTGGAGAGTTTTACACAGTTGGAGTTCTGCCTTCCCCTGCCTGAGGGCTGAAGGTCTGAACTTTGGACACTCTGCCTCACCCTACTTCAGGGCTAGAAGGCTGCAGACTAGGGGAGTGCTGCCCAACCACGGAGAGGGCCAGGAACCCCACTTCAAGGCAGCTCAGCTAAGGACTAGGCCAGTTACAGGAACAAAAAGGGTTTCTTAGGAAAACTACAGAGAAGGGTTACATTAAATATAGTTAGAAGTCGCTGTGCAAATTGATCAGCTGGAATGGTCTCTGCAATATAAACCCTCAATGACAGGATGAGGATTTTGGAAGGCCAGGTCACAAACTTCCAAATCAGGTAGGTGAACTTTGACTTGCTTGAAAGCCATTGTATTAAAACAATCTATTAAAACCCTTAACAGGCATTGATTTGGGGAAACAGCTTGTTAATAAGACAAAGATGTGACAATTCCATGAGAATTTGTTTTGCTGTTTACGGGAATACCCCATTATACAAATATACATTCAAAAGACATTTCAGATCATTTTCCTAGCACAGTAACACCATTTTACGCCCCTTTGACTTAGTAATTGATTGGTATAGTCACTGTGCTTTATTCAAGAACACTAGGTCAGATCTTGTACCCAGTGAAGGCAATGGAAGATTTCTAACACCCTCACTTTCTGTATTCAGAATGCTGAAGGAAACACAGTTGCAAACACAATTGCCATCAGCATAGTTTCCTATCTATTGTTGCCCATTTTCTTGGGGTGGTGGAGGGGGTGGAGTGAACCCTCTTGCTTGATGCTTTCAGTGGGGGAAATGTCTAATTCTGTCCAGAAGCCATAGATGTCGAGGGAGCTTTTACTACAAAAACAAACTCCCTGAGTTAGGAGTGTGATGTGCCCTGTCCCTTTGCTCCGCCCGAGCTGGGCCATAGAAAGAGCTGCCTCAGGGAGCCCTGGCCACTGTGAGAGCTCCAGACCCTGCACCTGTCCTGGGCAAGGAGCCAGAGGGCCTCCAGCCTGTGTCCCTGACTCTACAGTGCATCACCCCAGGCAGATGAAGGGCATGGGGCTCCCTACAGTGGCCTGAGCTTCCTGGGCAGCTCTTAACCATCACCTACCAGTAGTTCCAGCTTCCAATGTGGTCACGGGACAGGGTGTCAGAGGAAGAAGAGGAATAAGGACCAGGTACCTGTAGTAATGGGGGGGGCAACCTTGATAAAAAGTGGGGGGTCATGCCCCCCCCTGATTCTGGTACCCCTACATGAGCTTAGAAACCTGCAGGATTCAGCATGAAATTGGGCATTGCAAGGGCCCTAAAACAGAGACTTCTGTAGCTAAACCAGAGAATTAGAGACCTAACAGATTGTGTGCAGCCAAGGCAAAATTGCTATCCTGGCTCTGTTCATGTTCCATTGTATTTTTGTGATAACAGAGCCATGGAATAGTGGTTACTTAGCAGAGGGAAATCGTGGGCCTGGGTTTAGGGAAGATTTGATGGCATGACTGAGAGGCAATGTAATGTGCTGTGACAGATTGTCCTCTGCAAGGTGAAAAGCCTAATCTTTGTCAGCAAATATGTGGGCATGGTTAACATGTGGACATTATTTTTCATCACAGCTTTTTAAGACTGATCTTTGTCACAGTTCTACAGTTTAATTTTTTTAATTAATCTGCTCTAAACAAAGTCTATAATAAAACAAATTGAATGGAAAGAGAACTAACTTTATTTATTTTCTACTGTCAGCAAAACCAGTTATGGTCTAGAGCAGACCTGACGAGAACAGGAAAGCAGAGATCCCTGTGGCCATGGCCACGGCAACTCCTGTATGGGAAATCCAGGAGGAAACCAAATGTCCCATCTGCCTGGAATATCTGACGGACCCAGTGAGCGTAGACTGTGGGCATAACTTCTGCCGAGCCTGCATCACGCAGTACTGTGACAAATGGGCAGCAGAGGACTATGATCCTTTGAGCTGCCCCAGCTGCAGAACACGAATCCAGACGGGGACTCTCCGGAACAACTATCAGCTAGCAAATATAGCGGAAAAACTTAAACACCTGGATTTCAAACAAGGAACAAGGAATCTGTGTGGGCAACACAACAGAGCCTTGGACCTGTTCTGTGAAGAGGACTGGAAAGCCGTGTGTGTGGTTTGTGAGAGATCCCCAGAGCACAGATGTCATACGGAGCTTCTCATTGAGGAGGCTGTTCAGAAATACAAGGTAGGAAACTCTGTATATGGGTAATTCAATCCTTTTCCTTTCAGAATGTCTCATAGATCTCACAGAATCACCCACTGCCTTGGACTTTCTCCCTTGATTGCTGGCTCCACATAAATTTCTTCTCTGCAGGCTCCTTCTTCTGTACAGGTGCAGGGACCCCTGGCCACTTGCGCTGTCCGGCTTGTCAGCCCCACAATGTTCTGTAGAGAGAAGGGGCACTAGAGGTCTGTGTGAACGTTACCCAATTGCAGGATTGATGCAAGAGGTGCCAAGTATGGAAGGAATGAGTTGCTCCCACCACACACCTGACAGCCCAGAGACCACCAGCAGGACGTTCACACTCCTCATAGACCAACCAGGCTTCACTTGGCTGTCTGGGACATGTATACCATGGGTTCAAGCACAGGTACTGTGGGCTCTTTCCAGGGACCCATTTCTGGAGTCCCATGGCTAAAATGGACCCTTGGGTTTCGTAATAAAATATCAGCAACCAAAGAGTCACTTTCTAGCTCATTTCCAAAGGGGCAGCTCCATTAGTCCAGTAAAGCCAAAAAAAGCAAGGAGTCCATGGCACTTAAACACTAACAGATTTATTTATCACATGAGTTTTTGTGGGAGAAAAATCTCACTTTGTTAGATGCTTTGAAGATGGGGGAACTTGCAGAATGGGATGGATATAAGTCCAAAGGAGTTCAAGTCATGGGATCAGGTCATACAGTAACAGCAAATCAGAGCAGTTGTTAAGATTCAAACCCTAGGAAACAGCACATAGAGGAGGGGGAAGTCTAATTACCTGTTATAATGGAAAAAGAAGCCATAGTCACGATTCAATCCTCCTTTCACACAATCTAATTTGCATATTAATTCAAGTTCTGCTGTTTCTCTTTGACGTCTCCATGTCCCACCGACTTTCTTGAGGACAGTCATTAACAAATTGTTCACAGAACGATTAGAAAGATGGAAGTGCTCAGCAACTGGTTTTTTCCTGTTGTGATTTCTAATGTCAGTTTTGTGCCCCTTTATTTTCTTGTGCTGGGATTGTTGATTTATTCACCACCCTCAATGACATAAGTTGTCCAACAGAAGCTGTAATGTGGACATAGTCTTAGGAAAGAACAGCTGAGCCTGTCCTACTCACAGGCTCTGAGGAGGTGGGGCCTACAATCATATCAATTATCAGGGGACGTGGTTGGCATAAAAATCCCTTTCCAGAGCAAGGGTTAGTGTATATGAGAATCAGGCCTTTCAAGCACTGAATCCACCTTTGTCCCCTTTCTATCCTGTGGATTTGATACCACTCCTGAGAGACACCCCCTGCTCCTGCAAGTTCATCTTCACAGATGCAGCTGATGCCCCTGTGGCACAACCTAAGGGGCTGGCTGATGGAGACAGCCCTTGTTGGACAGTTTGTACAAAACCTCTAAAGCTTTAATGTTACTGGTGTGATTGTTCCAGCTCAGAACAGAGCAGAGTCAGTTTCAGGAAGGGAAAAAATCAAGTGGTTGCTGCTGAGCGTGTTCCTGAACTCATGATAATGAACCTTACCTCACAATGCAGGTTTGGCCAATACTGTTTGTATTATAAAACAAACAAGGAGCCCTGCATCACGTAAAGACTAACACATTTATTTATCACACAAGCTTTTGTGGGAGAAAATCTCATTTCATCAGACACTTTGAAGATGGGGGAACTTACATAATGACAGGAAATAAATGCAGGGGAGTGTAAGTCAAGGGAAAAGGTTACACTGTAACAGCAAATCAAAATAGCTATAAAGATTCAAATACTGGGGAACAGCATAAAGAGGAAGATGAGGTCAAATCACCTATAGTAATGAGAGAAAAATCCAGTGCCCCTATTAAGTCCTGAAGCAATGCAACCAAATTTGCAAAATAAATTCAATTTCAGCAGCTTCTCTTTGAAGCCTTGATCTGGTATTCATCTGTCTGAGCACAGCAATTAGCAAATCAGTAATAGAGTGGTCATGAAGGTTGAAATGCTGACCTACTGGTTTTTGGATATTGTGATTCCTGATGTCAGATTTGTGCCCATTTATTCTTTTCCACAGGGACTATCCTGTTTGTCCAATGTATAAGGTGTGGGGGCATTTCTGGCACATGACGGCATAATTCACATAGGTGGATGAGCAGGTGACTAAGCCTTTGATGGAGTAGCTGGTTTTGTTAGGTCCTGTAACAGTGTCTTTTCTGCAGATATGTGGGCAAAGTTGGCAACATGGATACACGCTGTGTGCCTGCTTTAATGTTTCTGTTGTTAGGTCTGTAGTTGCTGGTAAGTATCTATTTAAGGTTGAGGCTGCCTGTAAATGAGGAGAGATCTGTCTCCCAAGGCTTGAGAGAGTGAGGGAGCATCTTGGAAAATAGGATGCAGATCCCTGAAAGATGTGCTGTACATTACAATGATTGCAGAAGAGCTAATCTTTGGGTGATGCTGAGTTGTGTCAGTCTGAACAGGACTATTGTATATGATGACATGAGCCCCGCATGCAGCTGTTTGCTCTCTCCCAGAATCCACTTCTAAGAGCCTTGTTAGGAAGCAAGTGATACCTACCCAGAAAGCATTGCAGTGGAAAGGATAAGGACAATGAACCATATCCCTCAGTATTCTTAGCATAGCTAGTGGGCTTTGCCCTAGTGTTTAGCTCAGTTCCAAGGCTGATCCACCCATAGAGGCGACCTTGGTGGTCACCTGGGGTGCCAGGAAATGGGGGGCACCAAGGGCAATCCCAGGCGCTCATGGGGAGGGTGAGGGGGCGATCACCCCTGCCCAACCCATGGCTGTGCTGCCCCCCCCCCCCAGCAGTTGGGGGAGTGCAGGAACATGAAATCTGGCCTCTGTTTTTGGCCAGCTTGTGCCACTCTGCCCCCAGGAAGGGGAAAAGCCAGCCCAGGGGCGAAACGAGTCAGCCCAGAGACAGGGTTACCCTCTCTCACCCCTGTCCTGGGCCAGCTGTTCTACCCTGGGGGTGAGGTGGGCCAGCCCATAAGTGGGGCTAGAGAGTGAAGCCCAGCCCCTGGACTGGCCTGCTTCCCCCTCCCCACAAGAGGGGCACCAAAAGTACAGGCACTTAGGATGCTGAAAAACCTCGGGCCAGCCCTGGTCAGTTCTGCTCAATCAGTACAGTCCCAGGGGCTCAGGAATGGACAGTCAGTGGGAGCTAAACTCTTTTGACAATCCCAGCTTATTTTTCTAACCCTGGTGGCTTCTGAGATATGTGTCACTTTGTCAGTTAAGCCTTAAAAGTAGCTTTATTGATTCACCATCATGGAACTTCAGTTTCTTGGTGGTTTTACTTAGTGGAGAAAGAGAATATTGATTTCAAATTGCAAGGGGATAGCTGTGTTAGTCTTGTTCAGCAAAACAAGCAAGCAGTCCTCTGGCACTTAAAGACTAACAAATTTAAGTGCCACAGGACTGCTTGCTTGTTTTATTGACTTCAGCTAGTCTGTTGACCTAGGAACCACACTTGTACAAGGCCTGTGGCTTGTTTGTGAGCTTGACTAATTCTCTACAGTCATGCTAATAAGAAAAACTAGAAGTTTGCTAAACTTCTTAAGAAAGTTATGGTGGCAATTAAGAAATGCCTGGGGTGTTTTTTTTATTTTGGTTTGGTTTTTTACCGAGCAACATCTTAACCATAATAGCCAAAAATATCAATATAATGCACCAAATCAAATGCCCCCCCCCCCTCGGGGTCAAAATGGGGCCAGGGGAATGAGTTGGTTCTTGAGGGGGGAGTGCAGTGCCATTCAAAGACTATGAGGAGATTGATGGAAAAGATCCAGGAATTTAAATTAACTGCAGAGAAGAAAAGCCAGGAGTATCTGGTAGGTGCCAGTTGTCATTAACCCGCAAGGAGCTGTCGATAATAATCAGATCCTCTGTGACCCTGGTGAATATGGACTTGGGTGAATTTCTCCATGACCATGGATTGCTGGGTTACATTCAGATGCAGAGTCCAGGTTTCCTTTCAGTTTATCAATTAATGTCTAACCCTTGTGGCTTTCCCAAAAATCCTCCCAAAGTGACCTGAATATCATTTCTTGCCCTGTCTAATCATTCAATTTTTTTTTTTTTTCCCCCTGACATTTCTGTCAGTGCTGTGCAAAGACTACCCTCCTGCTGCTCTGGAACTGAATTCCCATACTCAGGCACCATTGATAACAAGTATCCTAACCAATGTTCCCTCTAAGGTTTGGCGGCTTGTGTGCAAAATTTTCAACCCATGTGCAGACTTTTTCTGAATACAGTTTTTGTGCAAATTAACATGACAGAAATGATTGAAAAGTATAGAACAATGAAAAATTAATATGTTATTTTAAATTGTTTTTATTAATAATTTGAATGTATTCTATACTTATGTGACATTGTCTCATCAATTCTTCAGTACTGTTCATCTGCCTTTGTCAGTTATCCAAAATGAATAAGTACATAAAAAAGTGAAAGCCGCTATCTTGCCTCTTGTTTTTTCATTTTGCACAGCAGACCATTTACAATTTTTAAAAAATTGTTTGAAATTGTTTCTAGCCAGTTCAAATGTGTCCCTTTATTTGTTTTTCTTAATTGGTCACTATTAGTAATTTTAATCATGGTACACTTTATTTTCCTTCATTTTATTAGTGTTCGCTATATATTTTTTCCCCCAATTTAGCCCTTCTCTAAGAAGCAAGAGGCCAAAAGTTAAAAAACCCAACACAGGGCTTGACCCCATAACTCTGATATTATAAGCCTGTTCATCTACCAACTGAGCTATGGAAGAACCAGCTGCTAAAATTAAAAATAATAATAATAATAATAATAATAATTCTAGGAATAAAAGATAACTGTGTACTCCACTACCCCTTGATATTTTTTCCCTTCCCTATAAACTGCTTTGTTTTTTGTTTGTTTTTTCAACATTCTACTTATCAGAAATAAAAAGCTGGACAATCACCTATTTTTAGAATGCCTGGGAGAGGAAGGACAGGAAGGTAAAAAGGAGCCCTTGGATAGCTCAGGAATAGCAACTGCAACGCCCCCAGCTGATCCTCAGCTGAGCTTCAGACCTGTCCCCTGCCCAACTTCAGCCGTTCTCCCAGGCTGCCCCTCCCCCAGCCGATCCTTGGCCATGATTCAGGCCTGCCTCCCCCTCCAATCCTCGGCCACTTTGCCAGCCTGACCCCCCCCCCCCAGCCCCGGGCTGATCCTCAGCCACTCTGCTGGCATGGCTCTGCCTGGCCATAGCCCCAGCCCCGCTGTCCCCCCGCCGATCCTCGGCCGCTTTGCCGGCCTGGCCCTGCCTGGCCCCAGCCCCTCCAGCTGCTCTGCTGGCCTGGTCTGGCCCTGGCTGATCCTCAGCCACTTTACTGGCCTTGCCCTGCCCGGCCCTGCCACTTCCCCCTGCTGCTGAGCTGGCCTGGCCCAGCCCTGCTCCCCCACCCCCACCCTGGCCGATCCTCTGCCACTTTGCCTGCCTGGCCCTGACCCCTCTCCCTCCCCCTGGCCAATCATCAGCCACTGTGCTTCTGGCTTGGCCCTCCCTGTGCGTGGGAATAGGACAGCCCTGCGCAGGGAGGCTTTTTTAGGTGCGCGGCCATGCAGCCACGCACCTTAGAGGGAACATAGATCCTAACCATGACAGACATGGAAATATCTATTTAAGAGTTTTTGGAGTCAAAGAAAAAAGGGGGGAGGGAATTACTCAAGCAACGACAGAATCAGAGTTTAAAGCAGGGGTCTCAAACATGTGGCCCGTGGGCCACATGCAGCCTTAAAGCTATTTCCTGCAGCCCACAATGAGACAATCGTTACCAATATTTGCAATATCATTGTATTGAAAGGTTTCAGTGGTGTGGCCCTCAGGCTAATGTACTAATCCTCATGCGACTCTTGTGGTGATTTGAGTTTGAGATTCCTGGTTTAAAGTATAATTTGGACACCACCCCATGCTGGGACAGAACCCCCAAATGCCTGCCCCACAGCTGCTGCCTCCAACTATTGCCCCCCCAACCCCAACTACTGCCCCCAACACCTATCCTATCAGACCCCTTTTCCCATGTCCTTCTAAGCCCCAATCCCCATTCTCTAAGCTCCCTTCCCCCCTTCCAGCCCTCCTAACCTGCTGCCCACCATCCCAACCCCTTTTTCCCCGTCCCCATAAACTCTCCATGCCCCCACGCTTTCCTCATTGGCTGCCCAACCATACTAACCCCCTGCAGTCCCCTTATCTGGCCAAAGAGCTGGGCAGGGGGCATGAGGCAACAGCACTGGCTGGATAGTCGGTTGGCAAAAAGAAGCTCGGGCCGGAGGCTGGGGTCTGGTTGCGCGAACAGCCAGGCACCAGCTGGAAAGGGCTGAAACTCCACAGGCTCCATGGAAGGGAGGAAGGGGTGGCTGGGTTGGCCCCATGCCACAGCCTCTCCATTTCTCCAGTCTGGAGGGGATGAGACAGAAGGCTGGTTCCAGCACATTCTCCTATTTTTAGGGGACCCAGAACATTGGCTCACTAAAAATAGGGGGCTCCAGAACAGCATTGTAGGGCATTCTCCCTTACATTATCCCTGGAGAAGATATAGTCCAGTTCCAGAGGGGCAGTTATGTTACTCTAGTTCAGCAAAACAAACAAGGAGTCCTGTGGAACCTTTAAAGGCTAATGAATTTATTAAGGTTTCCAAAGATGTCCTCTCTTTTGCACGCTCAGCAACATGTGAAAGGACCCCAGGCTCCACCTGTGTCTCTGACCAGACCTTTCCATATTTTATTCAGAAACAGACAGAAATAGAGAGGCAGAAGATTGTGTCTGAATTTCAGCAAATACAACATTTCCTAAGGGAAGCAGAGCAACTCTTCCTGGCCAATCTGGAGAAGCTGGAAAAGGAAATTATGGAGCTAAAAAATGAAAATGTGACTAAACTCTCTGCAGAGATTTCCCGACTCAGTGAAATGATCAGTGAGCTGGAGGGAAAGTGTCAGAAGCCAGAGATGGAATTTCTGCAGGTGAGACTGAGTTACTGATACCCCAGATCCCAACACAGGGACAGGAAATGCCTTGATTCATTAGTAACGGAGTCCAGCAGTCAGAGATTTCAGTTTAACTCAGTGCATGTGTTCCTGATGTGAATGACTGTAGTTTTTTGCAGTCACAGGCAGGTTGATATTAGAGATGGAAAAGACTCATTAGCTCAGTGAATCCATGGCCCTCATGTTTGCAATGTGCCTTCCTTTGGATCCCTGGGGTGTGTTCGATGGAACTGAGAATCTTTTTCTATTCTAGGATGTCAGAAGCACCTTGAGCAGGTACGTGGCTCCTTCTCACTCCCACTCCCATGTCACAATGCTGAGAAAAAGCTTGGAAATCATGATAGCCCCACATCTCCCCAGTGTCACACAGCAAAATGTTTGGGGACAGTCACATTCTGGATACAAGTATCTCTGATCAACATATCCTGAAGATTCTGGGATGCTCCATTGCGTGGAAAAGATGAACCTAAAGTTTTGCTTAGAGAACTCACATTGCTCAGGGACTGGCTGTATTAAGGGTATGGTAATGGAATATAGTCCTTTTACTGCTTGGGCACTCAGCCCAGGGTAGGAGCAATCAAGAGTCTTTCCCCTGTGAAGACTGTTTGGAGACCTGTGTGGAATGAGCTCGGAAGTGGGGAGTTGGTGCATCAGACCAGTTCAGTTGTTTTCAACCTAAGATTTACCACTGTGGCTATGTCCACACGTACATCGTTATTTCAAAATAACTTATTTCAAAATGAGTTATTTTGAAATAAAGTCTCTATTTTGAAATAAGTTAATTCAAATTAAGAAACTGTTAATTTGAATTAAGGGAAAAGCTCAAAGCAAAATAGCATGTCCAAACACAGGACTTGCTATTTCGTTTTAGGAGCAGGGCACCATGGGACGTGTGGCAACATGGCCCCCCTCTCTGGGTCATGCCTCCACCCAATATAGGCTAAAAAGCAGGGGCGTCGCTACCCTGTGGAGGGACCTGGGGCACGGGCCCAGGCCACGCCCCCAGCCTGCAGGCCCCACCCCCCCCGGCCAGGAACGGGGCCAGAAGCAGCTGCGGGTGGCCAGGCCCTGCATCCCTGCCTGGAGATGGGGCCGGAAGCAGCTGGTGGCGGATGGGCCCCGGATCTCAGGCCCGATTGGGCCGGAGACTATAAGCGGGGTGGCCTTGCCAGATCTGGGGCACTGGCGCTGGGATTCTGGGCACGTGCCCCAGGTGCCCAGTGCCAGTGACGCCCCTGGCTAAAAGGAAGACACCCTGGGAAGGAGAAGAGCAAAAGTGTTATTTCAAAATAATGGTTATTTTGAAATAACACATCCGAACAGCGTTATTTCAAAATAACCATTTTGAAATAACAGCCGTTTCGATTTAAAGAAGGTTTAAGCTATTTCAAAATGACAGCTCTTATTTCGAAACGGCAGAGCCCATCATTTTGAAATAAGAATACGTTGTGTGGACCTAATCTCTTTTATTTCGAAATAACCCTGGTTATTTTGAAATAAAAGAGACGTGTGGACATACCCGGTAGGCTACATTTGCAGATGTCTATGTGTAGTGTGGGCTGCATCCTATACGGCCCTGGGGATGTCAAATGGGCGACAGCTGTGTGCTGCCTGGGCCACAGGTTAGGAGTTCCGAGTGAACAGATTTCTGTAACACATAACATGGGAATCTCCTGTCCTTCATAGCATGGAGGCCATGGAGTGAAATCAGTTCCCCTTTCATCCTTAGCTCTGGTATTTACAGGCCATAGTTGGAACTGCTTCATTGCCACAGCCTGAGCTGCACTGGCTCTGAGTCTGAGAGCAGAAGAGAGATTTTAACTCTAGGCCCAGTAGAGCAGCAACATTCCCTAACAATGGATTATAATGTGTTCCTGCATGAAACAGAAAAACATAATCTTTTCTCTCCAGGTGTGTGAAGGGGAAGTTCCAGCAGCCAGAGGAGATTTCTCCTGAACTAAAAAAGAAACTCAGTGATTTTCCCCAGAAAACTGTTGCTCTAATGGAGACTTTGAGGACATTCAAAGGTACGAGAAGGGAGCTAGGAGGGGAAATTGGGATGAACCTCTGAGACTGTGGGAAGGGAATAGTCTGTGGCCAACTGGTTCATCATTAGATGACATCTGTTAAATGAAAGGTGGAGAACAGAGAAATTAATCAGGTGTAACAAGGCCCAGATGTCAGGACATCTCACATTAATTCATGACTTACAAAGGTCACAACACTGAGGCCCAAATGCAGAGCTTGCAAGGTCCTTGGGGCCCAGAGACATGGGGTGCTGCTTTGGCTGTATCAGCCTATGCCAAGGTCTGCACAGGTCTCTGCAGCCACTGAACAAGGGCGTCACAAACTGCATCCCTCCATCCCTTTGCCAGTTCAGGGTAGATGTGTAGAGCCCTGCAGATCTGTGGATATCCACATCTGCAGACTCACTGTTGGGGACTGGAGCCCAGATGCAGACTCTATTTTTATCTGCCGAGGGAGTGATCCACCCACTTGGCCAAGGAAATTTCTGATTGTCAGCACAGAGCGTGAACCAGAAACAAGGAAAGGAAAAAGTGCGTGGAGTCCTATGTTCCCTCTAAGCTGTGTGCATGTGTGCATACACACAGGTCGTGAAACCCACACACACAACAAAATACAGTGTACATAAAAAAATTTAACAGTTTTAGTATTTTTTAATTTCTACTCATACATGAGAGATGGTTTATAATCTGATTCACCAGATGTTTGCCCACACTCACTTGAGTGCACACAAATTTGAACATGAGTTCCAAAAATTTGCACAAAAGAAATATTTTTCACACACAGCCCACAAAAAATTAGAGGGAACATCGGTGGAGTCCACATGGGGAATGAGCTGATCAAAGGCCCAGTTCCTGATTGAGTGAGCCCAAGCCCAGGTGCGGCTGTGGATAAATGTAATACTCATGGCATGTGGATCGCAGATTAGATTGATACTGACACTGAGCAGATTGGACTGGATCTGCACTTTTGCATCTGCCCATGGCTCTATAAGTGTGGCCACTAACCAAACCCTCTCCTAACATCAATCTCCATACTTACACTATTTGTCTAGGAGGGTTGAGGGCCCCATTGTGCTCAGCTCTACAGAGATGTTGAGTAAACAGACCCAAGGGATATGGCGGAGTACCCAAGAAAGCACTCTTAGGTCTCCTCTGCTCACAGTTGATCAGGAATCTACCATGGTGGAGTCTTTTCCTGTGCAGCTCAGGTCTCCATGCTACAGTGTAGTCGGCTTCCAAATCCAGCCTTAGAGGGTCCGATCCTTGCTCCATATCGACTCCTTTGGGGGTCCTCACTCCAGGAGGGTCCCAGGAAGTCCCAATCAGAAGTGACTCTCAGCCAGTGTGGAAGTCAGCGGGTTTATTAACAATCCAGTTCTCACAGCAGCTAGGACCAGGTTCGGCTCTACTGTGAGGCCAGAGAAACGAGTGGCTTTAGGTGAAATTTGTTTAAGGGAGTGTTCCTGCAGCCTGTTAGTTGTAACACAGTATCAGCTGCCAATAGAGAGCATTGCAACAAAGGTGAGTTATTAGGATTAATAATGAGGTGGTAATTGTCGTTCAAACAACCTCTATGCCTCTTCTCTGAGTCAGTATCTCTTTGGGCTTCTCTCATTCATATGAAAAGGACTGAGGTCACTGGCAAGCAACCTTTGTGTTTTTTATCAATAGACCCAATGAAGAAAAGAAAACATTTTGAACACCCCCTTATTCCACCATTTCTGGGATATGGGGATTGCAGTTATTTTTGCAAATTAGGACTTGCCTCTTTTTTTCAGTGGGTTGAGAATTCCCTTTGTCGGGGAAAAACTGGTCCGGGTTCCCAACCTGAGAAGGGAACCCCGAATCCTTCCCACAGGTGAAGGCCCGTTCCCAGCTGAGACTCCAACAGGCAGAGAACGAGGTGTGGTTCAAAGTTTATTATTCAGCTGAATAATAAAAGGAACTGCAGCAGAGGGAAGCAAAGAGAAGCTAGCCTCTCTGAGCAAGAACCCCCAGTATAGGGGTTACAGGTCATACATACTTTTTAACATGCAAAATACGATATACATAATGCAACAAGCTCATGCATAATACAACAAGTTACATCATGCCTAAAATCCATACATGGTATTACTACTTTTAATGTGCAGGTTACATAATTAGATTATACTTAATAGGCAGCATATAGTTAGCCCGCTTCTGTTGTTGTTTACAGCTTATTTGGGTAACAGTTACTGTCCTTGACTAATGAGAGTGGCCAGACTCCTGTGACCCCTCAGCTATCTAGCCCCCGTCAACCTGTTTACCAGACTAGGGTGATAGCTTCCCATCAGGGTCCAGACAGGAGGGATTGTCTTAGAATCAACCTTTGTGGATTACCTCTTGTATTTATAGAAACAGTCTACCTTCTTGTCAATCTAAACCCCCTAGCTCTCCTGACTTATGCTTTAATAAACTTGTCTAAGCAAACACAGAGCCTTGGACACAGAACTTCCAGACCAGACTTACTCCATCTTTAAACTTCCTTTACACCTTGCTTGCAATGGAAGTTATAACTTGTAGATTTTAATAAAAAACACCGGAGATTTTTCCCACTGATAATTAAAAAGAGAAGAAAAAAGCAAAATGCTCTAGTAGGAACCTGTGTTGCAAAGTATGATATTTTTTCTACAATTAGAAAGAATAAAATCCAACTCAGGGATGTATCTGCTGGAAGAAGTTATAATAAGGTCCTAATCTGAAGGGAGGAATGGCTAGCTCTATTGTGTTGCTGCCTTATGCACACTGATAGCAACAGGGGTCACCAGACCAAGCAGAGAGGGCTGTCACGATACTGTGGACCATTGTGCGTTCGTGGAAACTCATGCAGACTCAGGGAGCAGATGAAGTGCAGAGGTGAAAGTGGAACCCAGAGGTGCTGCTTCAGTGCCTGGGATTTGGCAGTGGAAAAGGGAGCAGGACCTGGAGGGACTTGGACAGATTCAGCAGCAGACAGGATCTTCCAGGACCTTTCTTTCCAGCCTGGCATTGGCTGTCTTCTCCTTCCCCATCTCAGCATTTCCATCTCATTCTTCCGCCCAGGTCACCCCCCATTTGCAAGGAGCTCCCACTCACACACTCCAGTCTACTACATGTAATTTTAGAGACTTGACATACTTCCTGTTTGACACAGGAGTATGGCATGTGGGATCACCCTCTGCATGTTCCACGTAGGTGACCTCAGATTAGAAGTGTAGATTTCAGAGATGCAATAGAAGCCTCAAGAGAAAGGATGAAAGCCATGAGGGATTGCTACCCCCACAACTGCCCCCCCCAGCCATGGTCACTGTTCAATTTTCTGACGGCAGCTGCTTTTTTCAGTGGAGGGTTGCCACATGGCAAAGGGGTCCAGAGAGAGGTCCCAAGGAAAAAATTTGACAACCACTGGCTAAAGGGCAGCTGAGAAACCAGACCCTACACTCCTGTTCCACCCCTACATACCCTGAGCCAGTGACTCTGGGCTGGCTGGGGGGCTAGGCTCTGCTCTTCGCCCCACCTCCAGGGTTAAGCTGGCCCAGAGCGAAGGCCAGGTTCCACCCCCGGGGGGGGGGGGGGCGCTAAAGCAAAAGCTCGCTTGGGGCACCACAACCCCTTGAGCCGGCCCTGGCTAGGACAGTTGGTTAATCAGTAGGTATAGTAGTAAACCCCAGGATGAGCAGGATCATGCCCCTGAGGTCCTGCCTCTTAGGCCCCCATTTCCGTACTACCTCCTCTCTAGTCCTTCATCCTCTCTTCCGGGCTAGGAAGCCCTGCCCACTGGTCTTAACTGGCTACAACCTGTGTGACTGGCAGGGCTCCAGGTAAGGTCTACCTGAAAGCCCTCCACCCTCTAGTGGTCTTTATAATAATCACACACCTTGGGTCTCATCACCAGAATACAGGAACGGAAAAGAAGAGAATTTGGGGTAACACCCTGACAATGTTCCCTCTAAGGGGAGAGAGCAGCTAAGCAACTCCTGTTGCTCGCTGCGCTCCCCCCACAATGGGGCCTGCTGCGCAGCCCCTCCCCCCGCTCCTGACAGCACCGCCCCCCTCCTGCTAGCCCCCCCAGGTCCTGGCATCGCCCCCCCCAACTCCCGCTCGCCCCCCCGGTCCTGGCATCGCCCCCCCACTCCCGCTAGCCCCCCTGGTCCCACTCGCCCCTCTGGCCCCAGCATCACCCCCCCATCCCACTCGCCCCTCCGGCCCCGGCATCATCCTCCCGCTCCCACTAGCCCCCCCCCGGCCCCGGCATCGCCCCCCGCTCCCACTCGCCCCCGCCTCCTGCTAGTCCCCCCCCCGCTCCCGGCAGCACCCCCCCCCCCCCCCCGCCCTCACAAACTTACCTCAGGGCTGGACCGGAGGGGCAGGGCCCAGCCCTAACTCCTGGGCCGGAGAAGCTCTACGGAGCATGCCCAGATTTTCTGGGCATGCTCCGTTAGAGCTTTTCTGGGCGGGAGTTTTCAAAACTCCCTGCTCCACAGGAGCTCCCTTGAAGCACTCTGGCTGCCGGCAGTGCACTGCCGGCTGCCTTCCCTGCGCTGGCGGCTGCGGTGGGCTGCGCTGCAGCGCACGAGTGCAGCTTAGAGGGAACATTGCACCCTGACATCCTAAATCAGTCCAAGAGAGGTTTCCCACTTCATCACAAGGGGTTACAGTGAAGAGCCCTGACCTTGCAAATTCTTAACATCCCATTCATGTCCAAGGGACCAAAGAGTGTGAAGGTGTATTGATGCTAAGATTTTAGGAGAGTATGGGCTAGGGCTTGACAAAATAAATGAGGTGAATAAGACAAACAGGCTGAGGTCTGGAAAGCTGGAAGGGATAGAGGGGAAAGGAACTTTCTCTTACGTCCTCAGGTGGTTGTCAGCCCTAGTGACTGTTAATTGCATTGTTGTGAGATGTCTGAATGAAACAGTGAAAAGAGGGTCCCAACTCAGTTTATATTTATATTAAAGATCTGAGTGTGTCTCTGTCCATCCCTGTCTGTTTCTCTGGCATGATTAAAACCAAGCTAGGTCACTTACAAGTTGGGGCACTGTTGTAAATATGAAAGCAGGAAATCTCATCTCTTTTCTCCTTTGCCTCTCCAGACACTCTGCCGTCTGTGCTGAACAAGAAAAAAGAGAAATCCCTAGGAGCACACCGACAGGATGAGGTTGCAGGTAGAAATTACGAGAAAATTCCTCTGAAAACATGTTCACGAAATTGTAGCTAAAGTTAAAAACCAAACCACACCAGCCCTGACACAGCCTTGAAAATACACACATGAAACACCGAGGGTATCCCTGGGTGAAATCACACAAACAATCCTGACAGCAACCATGGTGCTGTGCTTGTGCCCATACTGATGAAAAGAAACCCTCTCCCTGAGCACCATCGTAACACCCTTAACTCTGACCCTGAGGTTTTCATACTATTCATAGGACTTCTAATACTAAATTGAGAGCAATGAGCAGAGAACTCTCTTCTCTGGGGGCCAACACGTCCCCCTACTTTATCCTGGCTCCGAGACTCTGCATCGTTTTCATCCATCATCCTCCCTTCACTGTGGGCAGGGCTGGACAGTACCACTGGCGCATCTGACTTGTTCGTTGACTGAGAGATGCTCCCCTCTGATGCAGGGCCCCTCCCTTGTCTCCGGGCTGGGACTGGGGAGCACCATCTCCTATTCAGTGATCTTAAATGACTCTGTCCAAATGCCGAATGTTCTCATCTGTTCCCTAGCCAGGGAGCAGACTCTGCATTAAAAGGTAGGTTGCTTCAGGGTTCAAAGCTGTTATCAGCTTCCTCTGTTCACTTCTCATAAAAGCTTCTGATCCCTCCTTGCTCTGTCTCTGCTGCTGGGAATGCAGCAGCCCCAGCAAGGGGAGCAGGGAGCTGAAGCCTGTACAAGCAAATGAGAAACTTAGGAAGTGGGTGCCCGTGTAGGAACGGATCTGCTCAGCCTGGATCCAGGAGTGTCTCGTCCAGACTAGGCAGGCCTGGATTAAAGGGCTTTGGGGCCCTGGCTGCCCCACTACTATGCCCCTCCCAACACCTCACCTGAGCCTCCCTGGCCTGCCTCACCACCCTGGAAGTCCTCACCTGAGCTGTCTGGCTCTTGGGGGGATAGATGTTGCACTCCCACCTTGCCCTGCCCCTGGGCCGGCTGGGCCTCCTGCAGTGGTTGGAGTGGGCCGTCCATGTTTGTGCTGCTCCCACGTGCTGCGGGAGCTGAGCAGGGTGGGGGGAGAGGGACAGATCTGGCAGGGGCCATGGGGCTGGAGTCTGGGGCCCCAGCCCCAATAACCCCTGTGTTAATCTGGCCCTGAGAACAGGTCTGCTGGGGAATATCAGGAAATGGTCCCAGCCTCCTGCAGGGCTGAGCTCTGCCCCTAACGCTCTGATTTGCTTTCCCCTCAGTGACTGTGACTCTGGATCCAGACACGGCTCATCCCCGGTTCGTCTTTTCTGAGGATCAGAAAAGTGTGAGAGTGGGAGACGCTCGGCAGGCTCTGCCTGACAACCCTGAGAGATTTGACACTGTCCCTTGTGTGCTGGGCCATGAGGGATTCACTTCAGGCAGACACTGCTGGGAGGTGGAGGTGGTGGAAGTTGGGCGATTCTGGGCGATAGGGGTGGCCAGAGCATCTCTGCAAAGGAAGGGAGGGATGAGCTATAATCCTGAGGAGGGGATCTGGGCTGTGGGGTGGACGAAGAATCAGTTCTGGGCTTTCACCTTCCCTGTCACCCCCCTGCCCAGGAGCCAGGTCCCCAGCAGGATCCGGGTGTGTGTGGACAGTGACTGGGGGCTGGTGACATTTTTAGATGCTAGTGACAAGACCCCCATCTTCACTTTCTGGCTGGGCTTTGTCGCTGGGGAGAGAATCCACCCCTGGTTCTGGATGGGGCAAGGCTCCCAGCTCCGATTGTGTCCCTGAGAAACAGGGAGGGTGGACCTGAAATCAGACAGTCTAGCCTGGGGGTCAGCAACCTGTGGTTCTGGAGTCACATGTGGCCCCTTGTCTGCCCCCTTGCAGCTCCCTCGCAGTCCCCATCAGGGAGGCAGCTATGCAAGTGGAGGCCCCATCTCTTCAGTTCCTCTAGAGAACTGGACCAGCACAGCTGAATACTGGGCGAGGGACAAAAATAAGATGGATGGAAGGGGAGGGATAATGGAGCTGGGAGGGGGGCTGGGAGCCTGGGGGCAGTGCTGTGGCAGCAGCTGGCCCAGTGCCTAGCTCTGGGCTTCCAGGCGTGGTCACATGGTTGCTCGGTCCAGGCTTGGGGCCAGAGTGGATAGCTTTGGTGGCTGCCCGGCCTCACATTTGGGTTGGGGTTTGTGGCCACTGTGGCTACCCAACCCCCTCACAAGACTCAGGGTTAGGGTTTGTGCCTGTGATAGCTGCCTGGCCCAGGCCTGTGGCCACAATGGCTGTCCGGACATGGCGGACACCCAGCCCCGTACTGGGGCTCAGAACTGGATGTGCTGGTTGCAGTTGGCTGAGCTTGGTGCAGGGCTTGGAGCCACCAATGGTGGGCACTGTTCCCTCTAAGCTGCTTATGCAGCTGAGCAACTTAAGTTGCTTGCTGCATCACAGTTCGTACAGGTAACCCCTCCACACCAGCCCGATCCCCTGCTCCCACCCTAACCTGCCCTCTCCCTCTCCTGGTCACCCCCCCAGCTGGCCCAACCCCATCTCCCCTCCTTCAGTGCTGGCTTCCCCTGCCCTGTCCCAGCTGCCCCTGCCCTCACCCCTTTGTTGTTACAGTCTGACCAGATCCCATGACTTATGCATCCCTGCATTTATTTTGCTCCCATTCTGTAAGTTCCCGACAGAGTTGTAACTAAGGTGGGGTGAATGGGGCTTTGGCTGGTGTGTGCCAGAGCTGCTCAATACAGCCATTCTATTAAAATGCACGTTTTGTGGTGCCAGCCAATGTTCCCTCTAAGGGGAGCGGGCAGCTGAGCAACTCCTGTTGCTCACTGCGCTGCG
>ML682130.1:1497960-1535027 GCA_007922195.1 Podocnemis expansa
CCCCCCCCCCAGCCCCCACAAACTTACCTTGGGGCTGTACTGGAGTCGCACAGCCCAGCCGTAACTCCTGGGGCAGAGAAGCACTATGGAGCACACTCAGATTTTCTGGGCATGCTCCGTTAGAGCTTCTCTGGGTGGGAGTTTTGAAAACTCCCTGCTCCACAGGAGCTCTCAGCTGGGACTCTGGCTGCCGGCAGTGCGATGCTGGCAGCCTTCTCTGCGCTGGCGGCTGCAGCGGGCTGCGCTGCAGCGCGCCAGCGCAGCTTAGAGGGAACATTGGAGCCCCAAGCTCCGCTAATTGTAAGGGGCGCCAAAACAGAGCATTACGGCTCTGGTTCCCCATCTTCAAGCATTTAATGACGTGCGATTTTTCTCTCACAAAAGCTCATGCAATCACGTGTTTATTAGTCTTCAAGCACTTGTTTGTGTTGCTGGGCGGATTTTGTTACTTTGGGTGTTTTGAGCATGCTCAGCAACATTTGCTGTCACTTTGCTGCCACCCGTGCCCTCACTTGTTGTCAGACTTTGGTGTCCACTTTTTAGAGGTGCTAAAGAGGATCAAAAGAGATAATCTAGTGGCAGGGGATGGGCAGGGTCTGAGGAGGGGGTGAAATGTTATTGGCCTGGGGGGATGGGCAGTTGGAGGCCAGGGTAGGAGAGAGGTGAGCTGCAAAATCAGGTGGGGGGCCAGGGGCTAGGAATCAGGGTTTAGCCTAGGGGTGAGGGCTGCTAGTGTAACCTTCAGGTTGGGCTAGAATTCATTTAATTGTCCTTCTCCAGTGCCTCTAATAAAAGAAAAAAATTGAACCCCAGCTCCTAAAGAGAAGCAGCTGGAGACCCAGGACTCACAGCAGACTGTTCAGGTACTTCCCCACATTAAAATACTATCTAAGAACAAACATAATAAGCATTAACTACTAATATGATTACTCTATCATAAAAAAAAAACCAGAATGAATTTAAATGAAACAGTCCCTATGTAAACATTGTGGGAAAGAAACATAAAAGCCCCAAAGTTTAGCTGCAGTCACCCATATCTCAGTTGCAGTCTCTGTTCAAGTCCAAAGGCTTGAGTTGCAAGAAGCAGCAATTCTCTTCTTCGGTTGCAGGGATCTTAGACAGAAATCCATGCAGGCTTTTCCTTCTCTTCTGGAACCAGCACCATGCAGTCAGTTTACTCTTTAACCAGTGATCAGTCACATAGGCATAGAGGAAAACTCTGCTGCAAAATGCTCCACAGCAGGGAGAAAACATCTTGCTGTCCATTCCTGGCTTCTCCTGGTCTCTCACTGAGCACATGGCCTCTTTGCATTGCAACCCTGTGTGTCTGCTGCTCCCATGGACTCTGACCAAAGGAACAGCAGAAAACCTTGTGGACCATGCTCAGTGATACCACCTACTTAACTTCCTGAAGCTTCTGCACCTGAGCAGCTAAATCTGTCCAGCAACATAACCCTGCATCAAGAGATCCCTAACAGAGATACCTTTCTTAGAGTGTCTACACTAAAGGTTTAAGTCGACTTAAGGGGCTTTAAGTCGAGTTAAACAAAGCCCTGGCCACATTGAGAAGCTCATAAGTCGACTTAAGTATTTGCTTACGTCAGCTTAATAACTCAGCCCATCCCCACGTCTCTCCCCTTCTCAGCCCAACCCTGCATGTCTCTCCCAGGTATTTCCCTAACACCCCACCATATCCCCCCTGAATTTCCGAACACCCCCCCAGTTGTCAGCTAGTAACAGTGTTATACCAATTTAGTGAGCACCCCAACACCCCCCTACACCTCTTGCTACACCCCCCCCAATTTCAGTTCCTGGGGTGAATACTCTCTCCCCTTTTCAGCCTGACCTTCCTGATATTGTTGTAAAATGAACAAGGAGTCCTGTGGCACTGTTTAAGACTAACAGATTTATATATTGCAAGAGCTTTCATGGGAGACAATCCCACTTGGTCAGATGGTTTGAAGATGGTGGAATTTACAGAATGGGAGGAAAATAAATGCAGGGGAGTGTAAGACATAGGACCAGGTCACACTGTAACAGCAAGTCAAAGCAGTTGTTAAGATTCAAACACACAAAAACAGCACAAAGAAAGAAAATTGCTATTTCTTTTAGATTAGATTGTGTGAAAGCAGGATTAAATTGTGACAATGGATTTTTTTTTCCCCATTACAACAGGTGGTTTGACTTCACCTTCCGCTGTGTGCTGTTTCCCAGTGTTTAAATCTTAACAACTGCTGCTCCCTGCCCCTGCATTGGCAGTTGCCCCATGGCACCTGATCCAGAGCCAGAGGTGTTTGGGCAAAGCAGGGATGGTGTGGAGTGCTGTGCTGGCACATCGCTGGGCCACGTCAGGCTCCCTTTCACCACACACAGCATGGAGGGTGGTGTGCATTTCTGCTGTGGTTAGGGTTACCAGATACCAAAACATGGAAAGGAGGACAGGGAAATATGAAAATGAGGACAATGGAGGACACATGAAGAAAATGTAGTATTAATGTCATGTTTGTCTGTTTTTAGGGGGCCCTGGAATGATTTGTCCTAAAAATAGGGTGTTCTGGGGCATTCCAGCATACTTTAACCCCTGTAAGTAAAAGCCAGACAAAACTGTGCTTTTTAAAAATGCCTGCTGGAAGGAAGACATGAAGGTAAAAAGGAGGACATGTCCTCCTTTTGCCTGACATCTGGTAACCCTAGCTGTGGTGCACTGTGCGCCAGCTACCCACAATGCGCCACTCCTAGGGCGACCTAGCAGCTGCCAGCATGGATGCGGGCAGCCTCCTGGCATGTTGAGTGTGGGTGGTCCAAGACGGCTTAATAAGTTCTACTTTAAGCTGACTTAAAGTAGATTTTATTAAGCCAGTTTAATAAAGCCCTACAGTGTAGACATAGCCTTAATCAGGCATATGGGTTACACTAGCCTCTGACAGGAGGCAGAAGGTACAAGAGACCTCAATGTTGTGGGCTACCTACCCTGCTTCCAAAAATGGGGGGGAGAGGCTTTTTTGTTTTCCCACTCACAGGAGTTTTTGTTTCAGGGAGAAGCTCAGTTCTGGCTTCCCAGGCTGGCTTCTTAAAGGTTCAGGAACACTACCTAAAGCCAGCAGTCCCTCTCTAGATGTACTGTGCTGGGGGCTACAGGAGATTTGATTCCAGGAAAGTTTTTACATTCACCCCATCTCAGTTTATATGTGTACATAAAGTCTTAGTAGAGCACACATACAACGTTATCTTATCTGTTGTAATTCCCTGAATCACACATTTCTTCTCATCCGTGTTAAGAAAGGCTTTGCCTTTTCTGGGATGTAATTTTAAATAATCTCATTACTCTCACCTCTTCATAATTCACCTTTGTTATTATTGTTTGTGGATGCATCTCTTTGTGCTATGTGTTATTTCAATAGCAAATATCCTAAATATACATAAGTAAATAGGTGGCATTATTTTTAGCAAGGATATCTGCGTTTCTACTATAGTATTTGGGATGTTTTTTACCATGATTTTTCGTCTAAATTTTTTCAACTTTTATAGCATTAGTTTTTTCTCTTGAATCGTGTTCTGGATTGACTGACTTCTTGTGCTGCTGTCAAAAATTCTTTCACCATTGTTCCACCAGTGAGGATTGCCCTTTGCAACCCGTATTTCATTCTAGCTCTTAGTGTGTTATCATGTATTGTTGCTTGTCTGTAGAATTTGATACTGAAATATTTGGCCTTTTATAATGGTGGTAGTGATAATGATCTTCCTGAACTGCAATAAATACCGCATTCCATACTATTTGCCAAGTGTCTATTTTACAGTCATGATTTGCTAAGACAGCTAAGCACATTTATATGTATGGATCAGCTGTGTATTATGAGTTGTAAATATTTATGTGCAACTCCACTAGAAGATTTCCCAAATTCCTGGGGTTTGGAGTGCTGCTAGCTCACAGAGGGGGGAGTCAAGGCAGACTCAGAGTCTGTTGGTCAAGCGTTAGGGATGGAGATGCCCTCCTGTGGAGCTCAGGAGAGGGTAGAGGCCATGGGAGGCTCTGCTCTGACTGTTTAGGTCTAGGTCTGTGGCCTGCTGTGAGAGTGCCAGTGCTGGGGTGGGAGACTGAAGTCTGGGTTTTTGGTATAGTTTGGTAATGTAAAGCTATAGTTCTGCACCCTGTGCTGTTAAGGAGAAATCCTGGGACAAGACACCTCCTTTATGCCTGCCTGATGCCAGCGCATACCAGCCCCTCTGCAGTGACTGGGGAGTCCAGTCTTATTTGCTGGCTCTGTGTTCTTGGGGAGCCTGGGCATAGTATCCAGGCTCTCCAACTCACCTCAGCTTGTCCCCGTCCTTCCCTCCAGGGTCTTACTCAGAGCTGTCCCTAGGGTAGGGTGAGCAGGGCAGCTGCCTGGGGGCCCTGTGGGGTGCTCACAGCTGCCCCCCTCCCCCATGCTGGGGACTGGCATAAGCCCCTGGTCTCCCACAGTGAGCCCCAAATGTTTTTGGCTGGCAGACATAGGCTCGCTCAGCCCCTGCTCTGCCGGTGAATAGCTGGGCTGCCTGCCGCCCTCCTCCCTGGAGCCTGCAGCTAAGGGATGAGCTGGAGAGGAGAGAGAGCCAGGGACCAGTTGTCCCCCCTCTGCGCTGGTGTTTTGCCCCTGCCACCTATTTGCAACATCTCACCCCTGGGCTTAACCTCCATTCCTACCCTTCAGTCCTGATCTTGTTCCTGCCTCCAGGGGCTTAACCACCCAGGCCAGTGAAATTCTGCCCCCTTCTCAGATCCTGTCCCCCTCCCCAGTTTGCTCCTTTTTAACCCCTCTAAAGAGCAGGGAGCAGAAGCTGCTTCCAAGTAAGAGGCAGAATTGCCGGCAGTGGCTTCAGCAGATGAGTTGGTCGATGAAGCAGCAGATTTGGCCAGGAGGCTTTCAGGAGGCCCTTGGCAAAGGAGCGATCTGCAGAGGCAGAAAGCAGAGACAGTTAAATAACCGGAGGTAACCTCAGGGCTGGGCTGGAAGGCGAAGCTGCAGGGCGAAAAGGGTGGGGAGAACCTGATGCAACCTGGGCGGGAAGTGTGTGAAAGCAGTGCCAGGCTGCATCTCCCCGGGGGCCCCAGCAATGTCATCCTGTCTCAGCTGGCCACTGAGGTGAGCGGTGCTGACCTGACCCTGCCTGGGCCCTGCTCTGCCCCACTCTCCTGCCACCCCCTGGCCAGCCTCACCCCCCTGGCCTGTCACCCCTCCCCCCCCCGCCATTCACAATCACACTGAGTTTGTATATGGGGCTATGTCTGTCTGTCCACATTCACTCCACTATGGGAACAGGTGGTGCTAGGGCTCAATGGAGGCAAAGTGGCTCCCAGAGCATAGGTCCACTCTCAGCCCATGCGTGGCCAAGGGCTGCCCAGGCCCCAGACTACAGGGAGGGGAGGGGGGGTTTGGCAACGGGAAGACCTGAGAGCTTGAGCATGGGCAAGCAGAGTGGGTTGCATCACCAGAGCTGCTTGTAGGCTGCTTTTCCCGCCTTGCCTGGGCTCGGAGACATGCGTGCAAGGCGCTGTACCATTTCGGAGCCGACTTCTCCTGTACCTTGCCCGGGGCTGGGCATGTGGGCAGCAGCCGGGGAGTGAGCGAGCCTCTGTCCCAGGGACCAGTGGGATCGGGCCCCACAGACATCGGAGCCAGGATGGGCCTGGCACGCCCCAGATCAGACCAGTGGGGGACAGAGGTGTTGCTGGTGCTGGGCACCCAGGGCATGTGCCCGAACCCCAGCGCCGGTGCCCCAGATCTCTGGTTCAGTCGGCCCAGAGATCCAGGGCGCAGCTGCTGGCAGCTGCGGCAGCCCTGTCCCCAGCCGGGGACGCAGGGCCCAGCTGCCCGCGGCCACTTCCAGCCCCGTCCCTGGCCAGGGATCTGGGGCCCGGCTGCCCATGGCTGTGGCGGGCAATCCGGGGCCGGCCACACGCGCTGGCAGCAGCCCCATTCCCGGTCACGGATACAGGACCCTGCAGCCCACGGCCACTTCTAGCCCATCGCCAGCTGGGGATGCGGGGTCTAGCTGCCCGCAGTGGCACAGCGGCCTGTCCCTGGCCAGGGGGGCAGGGCCTGCAGGCCAGGGGCAGGGCCTGCGGGCCTGTGCCCCAGGTCCCCCCCCAGCCAGCGACGCCTCTGGCGGGGGATAAGTGCTGGGAATTTCTGGCACTGGGCTGGGGTGCTCCTGGTCAGAGAAACAGCCTCAGGCTGAGCCAGTGGGGAGCTGCCTCCTGGGTCCTGGTGCTGGGCGGCTCCCTCTGTGCCTGCTGGGTGCCATTACAATGTTCCCTCTAATTTTCCATAGTCTGTGTGCCCAAAATATTTCTTTTGTGTGAATTTTCAGAACCAGTGTCCAAATGTGTGCACACTCCAGTGAGTGTGGTCAAACTTGTGAGTGCAACGAAGCAAGTGTGTAGGATGCAAATAATAGCTAAAATTTATTTTGATATGGTGATGGAAATGATGTTATAAGTTACAAAACTTTATTTGAAACATGCTAGTTGAAACCGTCTTCTTAAAGGAGCACAAAAATATTAGCACCGTTGAAATTTTTTGTGCGTGCTTTATTTTGTTGCGTGCACAGGCTTCACAACCTGGGCGCATGCACACACACGCACAGCTTAGAGGGAACATAGGTGCAGAGAAATAAATAAAATTCTTCCAGCGCTAGCAGCCAGCACCGAACTGCAGCCCCTGCAGCCACCCATCCCTATGCCACTTTGGCACTGCTCCAGGGCCATCCCCACCGATCCCTGGGTGCCTCCCCCGTACAGGAAAAGGAAGTGAGAGAAACTCCATGGATCTGATCCAGCGGTCCCCCTGCTGTGTGTTGCAAAGGGCCAAGTCATCCCTCCTCCTCTCTCCCCTCAGATGTCAGGGGTGGTGGTGTGAGGCTACCCTGTTCGAGCCAGGAGCAGGGCCATCCCTAGCAGGGTATGGGGCCCTAGACAAATCACTTTCTGCGGGGCCCCCACTCACCCCCTGGGCCAGGCCCCTGCAGCTGCACCTCCATGCTGGGGACCAGGTGAGCCAGCCACAAGGACAGCCCAGTTCAGCACTGCCAGTCCACCCCCTGCCTCTCCCCTGCCATGTGCACTGCTCTCAGCTCTGTGCCAGAGCAGTGGGGAGGAGGCAGCACAGTCAGGGCAGGAGGGGTAGCAATACAAGCCCCTCGCTGCCTCCTGCTCCCTCCCTGCTGCTCCGGCACAGAGCCAAGAACAGAGCACATGGCAGGGGCTGGGAGTGGAGGTGGACCAGCAGTGCTGAACCAGGCTGCTGCTTTTGGTCGGCTCGCCCAGTCCCTAGCATGGGGGAGTGGGAGTGGTGCAGGCCCCATGGGGGCCCAGGGCAGCTAGCCTACCCACCTACCCTAGGGATGGCCCTGGCCAGGGGCTGGGGGCCAGGCAGCAGCAGGGGACAGTAAGTGATGGGGGTGGGGGGACCCAGCCAGGCCAGCCCTTCAGACAGGGGAAGAGGGACGCAGGACGTGCGGAGAGATGCCCCCACCTCATGTGGGAAAGAGCCAGTCTGCCCCCCGCCCCCTTCAAGCAGGGGTTGGTGGTGGTGAGCAATGTTCCTTCTAAGCTGATGATGCATCTGAGCAAGTTGCCTGCCCGTTTCTCAAGCCTCACTGGGCCTCTTGCCTGCTGCCCCCTGGCTTCTGAGTGCATCCATAACTTGCTCAGCTGCATCATCCACTTGCTGGTGGATTTTCTGTACCCTGAAATGTTTAAATCATGCTTTGATGACTTCAGTAGTGGATTCAGAAGTTAGGAGACTATTACAGGAGTGGGTAGATAAAATTCTTTGGCCCGCATTGTGTAGGAGATCAGGTTAGATGATTGTATTGGTCCTTTCTGACTGTAAATTTGTGAGTCTGGGAAACCATCTGTTACACAGAGGCCAAGTGCCAAACCAGAGGCTGCTCCTAGTCTTACAGACTTTAAGGTGAGAAGGCCCATTATGATCAACCTCTATATATAAGACAAAGCCCTAATTATTAGGACAGTTTCTATAAAAGCAGGACATCCTACACACCATACACACACAGGTCATTTCTACAGCCAAAAGGGCAAGGAAGCGAGCCTGGGAAACTACAGCAGATAAAAATTGTTTCATCACTGTACCCTCCATATCACCCCAAGTTATGCCCTTGCCACAGGCTTTAAGCTTTCATTTAAAACATTGTGCTTTCTGTGAAAATACACAGCTATGCCAAGGTAAATCTTTGGAAAATGGTTTCTTGTTAACTAGCAGCAGCAGTAGCAAATCTGTGAACTCCTGTAACTACAGTGTGCTGTGAAAGTTAAAAAGAGATTCTTTAACACAGCAAGCTAAATCTTTAAGACTGCAAGAGTTGCATATGGCTGTGTCAGCTGACTCGGGTATTTTGATGGGTTAATGGGGAGGAAGAGCGAGTCCATTGATATTTTCTGCCAGCGGGAGGCTGAAGGAACCCGGTCCTGCAATCATCCCAAGAGAACTGTATAAAAATTCACTCCCTGGTCCTGGTTCCAGCAGCTAACCTGCGCTGAGTCAGGAATTGCCACCTCTCGCACAAGTTTCTAGACGGCAGGAAGCTGTGGTCATGCAACCAGGGTGGTGGAGGAGGAGGAGGAGGACACCTGATGCATCACTCATCAGGGTGAGAAGGAGCCGGGCGCCCAGCGAGTGTGCACGCACGTGTGAGTGTGAGTGAATGTGCAAGGGAGGGGGTGCCCGCAGAGCAGCACGGCTGGAGGAAGGGAGGTTACTGGGGAGTGGATGAACTTTGCACATCCCCACAAACGCCATTCTGGCCTCTCGTGCCTTCCTCGCCATCCCTGCATCCCCCGCAGCATAGGGTTACCAGACATCCGGCAAAAGGAGGACATGTCAGCCTTTTTGCCCTGCTGTCCTCCGTCCTCCAGGCATTTTCAAAAAAGTGCTATTTGTCTGGCTTTTTGCCGGACGCCTGGGGCAGCACTGTAAAAATACAAGGATGCAGCAGCCTGCAGCTCCCAAACCTGTTCCCCTGCTGCTCAGCCAGCAGCTGCAGCAACTGGTGGAGATGGGAATTTGGAGATGCTCCTTTGCTGGCCCCTCCATGTCCATAGGCAGTGAATGGGGCCGGCTGGTCGAGGGCGGGCTGGCTGCAGCAGGGACCTGGTTTCGTTTTGCCTCCTTGCTTTCTCTTTCTCACCCCCAGCTTCTTTCCAGGCTCCAGCTCAGGTCTGCTCACCTCCTATCCCCCCCGGATTTTGGGGAAGGCTTTATCTTATTTTTTTGGAGGGGCTGGGGCTTTTCTACAGCTTGATGGGGTCTCTGTGGTGCCCTGTGGCTGCTGCTTCACCTTCTGCTTTCCTACCCTGCTTGGCTTAAAGTTTCCAGGGAGGTTTCTTTCTCTAATCGTTTAGCTAAGCAGATCTTTATTCCTTCTAACCGGGACTGGCTTTTTGTAACAAATATTTTTTTGATAGTTCAAGGAAAGTTCACTTTGGATTGTGAGGAGGCTTGAATGCCTATGATTTCCCTTTTTTCAGTTTGCTTCTCCTTTCCAAGATGAGAGGAGTCCACTAGAGATGTATCCTTAAATTTTATTAAGATGTACTGATGTGCAAGTATTACACAAGCTAAAGTAGGTGCTGAGCTGGGCCAGATCCTGTAGTTTAAATGAAGTCAGTGAGAAATTTGACTGAGCAAGGATTTCAATATTTGTCCCTTTGTTAGTACTTTATCAAATCTCAGAAAACAAGCAGCCTGGTTTTGCCTTTTGCTTATATATTCGACTCTTATTTTGATATTACTTTTAGAGAGTGTTTCTTTTGGTGTATTTTGGAAAAACTGATCATGGCATCTAAGAATAGGTGGTGTTGTCTTGTGTGGAGCATTTAATAGTCAAAAACATCTAATTCTACTCCCCCCCATTTGACATGTATTTCGCAGAAAATGTCAAGTGTCATAAAAGAAATATAGATCCATCTGTGGTGTATGGTGGACATAGTAGGATATGATGTCTAGAAATTTGCATTTTATGTAAAAGTGTGTTTCAGGCAGGTCTGCACATAAAACCCAGCAGCTCTCACTTCTAATTTCTCCTTGCCAGGGGCATCGCTGGCGCTGGGCACCCCGGGGCACGTGCCCCGGGGCTCAGCACCAGTGCCCTGGAGCTCTGGCCCAATTGGGCTGGGGATCCAGGGCCCAATCCCCAGCTGGCCGCAGCGGCCCCATCCCGGGCAGGGGATCCAGGGCCCGGCTGGCTGCCTGGCAGGCCCCACCCCGGCCAGGGATAGGGCAGGTAGTGGGCCAGGCCAGAAGATCCCGCAGGAGGCTGGGCCTACACCCGCCGGCGGCCAGGCCCATGGCCGCAGTGGGCCGGCCCATGGCTGCGGTGGCCCGATCGCCAGCCAGGAATCCGGGGCCTGGACAACCGCCCACGGCAGCCCTGTCCCCCGCTGGGGATCGGGGGCTTGGCCACCCGCAGTCGCAGGCCCGGCTTCCATTGGCTGCTTCTGGCCTGGCTGCACCGCAGCCTAGCTGCCTGTGGCAGCACGGCCCCCCTCTGGCCCTATTCCTGCCCGCTGGGGGTGGGGGCTGAGCCCATGCCCTTGATCCCTCGCCCCCCCCAACGCCACCTCTGCTTCTTGCCTGTGGGTGTAAAACTTAAACAGCTTGTCTGTGATTTTTTTCTTTTAAATACTGCACAGTGAGGCTCAAAACTGAGGCTAGATGGGGATTTCCCGACACCCCTCCGGCACCCCCCCCAGTTGTCAGCTATTAACAGTGTTATACCAAATCAGTGAGCATCCCCTACACCCCTCAAGTCTCCCCCTGTACCTCCTAATTTCATGTGTTGGGGAGAATACTGCCGACAGAGATTACTTTTCCTTTAGAAGCCAACGCCTCAAATTCAGCTAGACTTCGTGGAGTCCAGGGCCTGCCCCTCCATGTGTCAAACACGAGAGTGAATTCTGTAAAGAACTTACTGTCTTAACTGATTTTAATCTTGTCCATAATTACTACATTAAATTATTGGAGGTTTGCTTCCATTTGCAACTCATAATGTAAAAATATCAATCTGGATAGGAGTTCTGCAGTGTGATTCTCCTTGCACCTTGATGTAAATATTAAATACTGAATTTTGTGATGCCTTAATGTGGTCGGCTTTATGATTACTTCAATGTGAAGATAAAAAATACTTAAGCCATTCATTTGATATCCCTGAGCTGCTGTTCTTCCAATTCATCTCACACAGTAAGTAGGGGCTAGACAGATTTCTCTGGAGTTGGATGATCAATGGGGCAAGCAGTGGCTGGGTGCATGAAGGGGGCCTGGGTGGGGCCCTGGATGTTTGTGCCCTCCAAAGTCCTCCTTTTTGTACTTCCCTGTCCTCCTTTCCATGCTTTTGTATCTGGTAACCCTACCCCCGCATGTCTGGACACCAGCAGCCCAGCCCAAGCCGAAGGCAGTGTAAGTAGGAGCAGCCCTTTGCATCCCTAGGCTGGGGGGGGGGGTCGCTGAGGAAGTTGCAATTCTTTCCTTCCAGTGACTTGCTCAACTTTTTCCAACTTTGCAGCTTTTGTTTGTTTTTTAGCTTCCATTAAAAACAAGGGGGGGGGCAGCGCATGGCCCTGTCCCCAGCCAGGGGGCTGGGCCTGCAGGCCGGGGGCTGGGCCTGGGCCTGTGCCCTGGGTCCTTCCCCCAGCCAGCGATACCCCTGCCCAGGTGAGAGGATGCAGCCAGAACAGTGGGGTCAGGCTTGCTTCTGGTCCACGCTGCCCCCAGGGGGCCAGGCTCCTAGCAGAGCAGGGAGGGTGGAGCTGGTTCCTTCCCAGGGACCACTCAGCTATGGGTGGCTTTGCTTGAGGGCTGGCTACTGCCAGACATCCAAAGGTGGAGAAGGCCAAGGCTGCCCGTCCCCAAGCCCTCAACCCACCCCAGGCTCCGTTTCCTGGCTGTGGAACAGAGTTGCTATGGCACACGCTGAGGCTCCCACCCTGAGCCCTCTCTGAGCATCCTCAGAGCAAGCTCATGGCAGGCGATTTTAAAACTCCCAGGCCCAGCCTGGGGAGGTTCCCTGCTGGTTGGAAAATTGTCTTCTAGCTGGGTAGAGTCTGTGGCTGCTGGCTGTGCATGGCCAGCAGTGTTCGCTGAGCTGGGGAGCGACAGGGGCTGAGCGTCTGTGCACTGGTGCAGCTTAGAGGGAGCACTGGTGGTGAGGCTGCCAGAGCCAAGCTTCATGGCTGTTGCAGGAGACCAGTGGAAGTGCGGGGGGATTTGCATCCACTCCCCAGCCTCAAGTCCCCCCCTGTAGATACAGACCACCCTGAACCTCTGAGGACACCTGAGGGTTTGGGACTGGGACTCCTCTTGCCCTTGTGGGTAGGGACACATGAGGTATAGGGGGAGGCGCAAATGTAATTTTGGCCTCCGGACACCACTCAACCTCTGCACACCACTGGGTGAGTCCCCTGGTTGGAAGGAGGGATCTGTACTGTTAGGGTCCCACATGGCTCCCTGCATTGTGTAGGGCACTTTCTGCTGCCTGGCCTGGCAAGGATCTGCAGAGCTCTACCCGGAGAGGAGGGGGCAGGTAGCCGTGGCCAGTGGAAATTCACAGGATCTAAGAAGTTGGCGGGCAGCCCTGGGACTGGCAGAGATCCTCTGGAGACTGGAGAGAGCATGATCACCCCACCTTTGTGGGAGACAATAGTGCTGGCTCTTGTGCCAGCTCTCACACCAGCATTTAGGTGGGTGTAAATTATGTTGCTTGGTGGGTGGCTTATTCAACCCCATTAGCCGCATAAGTTATCCCCACGTAAGTGGTAGCCTGTACAAGTCCCCTTGTTGGGTCCATTGTGATCTACAAAACTCCAATCAAACTCTGTAAGCTCTTTATTTGACACCCAGCTTTTTGAGAGGAAAAAGTTCCCTAGTTCTGAAGGGGCAGCCGTGTTAGTCTAGTTCAGCAAAACAAACAAGGATTCTTGTGGCACTTAAAGACTAACACATTTATTTAAAAGTTCCCTGTGTTCTTGTTTCTGAGGCTATCCGCTTAAGATGATCTAATCAGTGGGGTAAAAGTTATAAGGCAGCATCTCCTCTCTGGCTTTTGTGGCCACAAGCATCCCTGTAGTTTGGATTTATGTATCTATCTCTGGGAGAAGGGCAGCATCTCTTCTGGTCAGCATCTCCCTTTGGCTGGCTTTGGCAGCTCTCAGCCGAACATGCTGAATTTTGTGGAACCCATTCTCGGGGGCCATCTCTTCCCATTCATTGTATAGGAGCCTAGATGCCTAATTCAGATTTTTGGGTCCCAGTGGTATTTCTTGGATTTTCTAGCTATGTGAAAGTTAAGTGCAGTGTAGTTACAATGTTTAAGATCTGTCTGGATCCCCTCCATGTTCCTAAAGGCCTTAAAGCAAGTAGATCTCACTTTTTTGCATCTAGTTTTTGCTCATAAATTGGAAGAGCTAAACATGCTTTCCCACTTTTCACCTCCAAACTGGTTTCTCCATTTTGAATAAGCTGAAATGAAGAAACCATCTCACTGAATGTGCCCAAGAGGTTCCTTTCAAAAGGGATAGCCATGTTAGTCTAGTCCAGCAGAAAAAAACAACAAGGAGTTGTGTGGCACTTTAAGACTAACATTTATTTTTTGCATGCGCTTTCGTGGGAGAAGATCCCACTTCCTCAAATGCAGCTTCAACGCCCTGTGTCCTGGTGCTTAGCCAGTGACTTACACTAGTTCAGAGGTTTGACTTTCTTCAGGATTTTATCAGCAAACATGTACTGCTTGAATATTATTCTTTTAAATTCAATTTAATGGATTGTAGTAAATTTGGGCCTTAACATATCATGTCATAATTTCAAGTTTAATTTTATATTGCTTTATTTTAAAGTATTTAAATAAATCACATTTTAAACACCTGATTTTTATCCAGCTGGAAGAGCAGGCAGACTGAGTCATATGGTGTCCTGCCAAAGTGCTGTCAGTACCACTTCTAAAATGCCATCTTAAACTCACACATCTCCACCTCCTTGGAAATGCCAGCCCAGAGAGAGACACAACACACTGTTCTGTATTGTGTGTGTGAATGTTCCTTTTCTATCTGGAGTGTGCTTCTCCCTCCTTTGCACCACACAGCGTCAGTGTCCCCTTCACTGCCAAACTCTGAGCTGTGTGAGGGGAAAGGGGAATCTTCAAAGAGGTGCCTGATGAAACATGGGTGTTACTTACCACGCTGTGGTTAGCTCTGGGGTTTGCTTGATTAATGGGTCGGAAGAGATAGGACACCACAAACAAGCCCCACTGACCCTTATGCTGTCTTGACTCTTGTCATTTCAGATTCCAGGTCAGTCAGGGGAGTAGCTGAAGCCATGGGCGCTGGAATTGACTTTGCAATCACTGGATAAAGCAGTTTCTTGCAGCCATAAAGCAGTTTCTTGCATCCAATAGAGAGGGAGCTGATCCAAGTCAAGCACCCACCACTACCTTGCTGGAATGGGGGAAATGGGGATGGACGCAATTCCCTCTGGCGAGAGCCAGCAGCCCCTTAAAAGCAACGAAGACTCCCAGAGAGGAGGAGAATCAGGTAATGGGAACTTCTCTGCCTAGGAAGAGACTGGGGAGAGATTTGGAGATGCAGTGATGGATGTAACTGTCCCCAGGGGTTAAGGCAAGGGGGAATGCACTAGAATGCTGTTCCAGGGCCCACAATTTTTAGGGACCAAAGTTCCTGGGACCCTCAAAATAGAACAATGGGGCAAAATGCACCATTCTGGTGTGTTCCCATTTCTTTAACCTCTGCCTGTCCCCCCTCCTTTCCTCTCCCACCCCCCTGCAGCGGGGGCTTGATTGCTTCAATGGACTTAGCTTGTACCTGCAGCTGCTCACTTGTCCAGCAGTTGCACATGAATTTTTAGGGTTTCATATGTGATACCCCTTGAAAACATTTGGCTCCCATGCCCTTGTTCTCATCTGTTGCTGCCCTTCTGTTTCAGGGCCAGATCCTCCCTCCAGTATGTCAGTAGCTGGCATGCTGAGATTCACACACTCATAACAGGACCCTCCCTCTGCATATGGAAAGGAGCAGTGCATTCATTGGTGTTTTGCCTGTGCGCTTGTCTTGCCATCAGATGTGACTCTGGGCACTAAGGAAGACAGTTTGCCAAGACTGAACTCCCTCCCATCCAGGCTTCCTAGATTCACTGTCCCTGGAATGAAAGCTCCCTTCCAAAGGTCCTGCCAATTTTGGGGGGTTATGACAACTCTATATATTCTTGTTTAACAATATAATACTCAATTCCTGCTTTAGCTGCCTTAAATTGTTATTCTCCATTTCTGGGGTGGTGAGTTCCACAGTTTAATGAGACATTGGCTGGAAAAAAAAATGTTCCTTTTTAATTTCCCTGAATCTCCCCTTCTTCCTGTGTTATGTGCAAGGAGAACCTGGGAAGGAGGTAACTATCACTCTTAGGGGACAAGCCGGGAGATACAACTTGGAGGGCCCAGGGGCAATCAAGAAAGCCCCTCGCCACCCTAGATCTGGTCTGTATAAGCAAGAAGAGGGAGCTGAAGGAGAGAATAGAGTAGAAGCAATGCAGGCTGCAGCAGGTGGAGGTTTCTTTCATGTATAATAAGACTGAGACTTGGTTTCAAGGCTGTAAACTTTGGGAGCTTTGACCCTTAGGTGAGGCCCCTGTGACTTGTTTGTTGTAATTTCTCCTGTTTTGAAACCTTACTATAAAGGGAGATGCTGTTTTATTACTTTTAGCTTTTCCTTGCCCTGAGCTGTTACAGCCAATATAATGCTGCCAACCAAGTGAAATTAAGGAGCCTACACTAGGCCACAGCAGGGTGTGCAAGGCCTGTGCATACCTTTCCCAATAAAAGCTCCCTCTCTAGCGTCCCAGTCCCATTAATTATCGCATAGACTGTTTATCCTGCCTACTCTCATTCACCTCCTCTTTCTGGTGAACAATTCCAGGCTTTTCAGTCTCTTATCATAGTTTTTCCTCTTCTCCCCCCCTCCTCCCAACCCCGCCATCAAATGCCTCTGAATTCCAAAGGGTCTTTTCTGTGGATTAATTGAGTTAGTTAGCCACATATTAGTGGTCTGGAGCGTGGGGTTCATAGGAGTCTGGATGGGAGTTTTAGTTAGTTTTGCATCTAGAGCAGTGACAGAATCATTTCAGAAATCAAAATAAATGTCTGATCTGTCAGATCAGAGTCTGAAGGCAAACAGTTCTGGTCCCAGTAGCCTCGGGAGTATTAACACAGGTTTTTGTCTTCCAGGTCATCCAACTAATTGCAAGTTCAGGGTGCATACTGTATGTACAGTTCTGCTAGCTGTGGCCACCGTAGTCTTGGGTGTGGTGCTTGTCGTTGTTGTCAAAGGTAAATTTCCAATGCCTGATTCAGTCTCTGGTTATAGGGGATTTTTCCCTTTGTGGTGCACAGATCTACGTATCTGCTCCTGGCCTTTGCTTTAGCAGCCAGGTTAGACAGGAGTCTCTCAAGGTTCTTTCATGGCCCTTCTGCCCCCATCACTGTTGTACCTGACAGCATCACAGGCATTAACTCCCCTCACATCCTTTATGGCCAGGGGAATCCAATGGCACCTAAATCCCAGTGTCAGGCACCACTGTGATCCACCAAACCCCTGCTTGGCAGCCAATGAACCCTGTAGACCCCTGAGCTCACCTAGGGATGACACTTTTGCTGTAGAAGTTACTTCAGTGTTTCTGTTTCTGCCTTTGGGAACACGTCACTTCTCGGCTGTAGGCACCTAGAGGCCTGTCTTATTTGTAGGGCAGGATCTGGCAGGCTTCCTTAGGCTGCCAACCTCTGTGAAAGAGGTGAGAAGGGAGAAGACCCCCCCCCACACACACACACCCTTAACCCTGTCCCAATGGTCAGGGCACCCACTAGGGAAGAGAGAGAATGTGGTTCCAGTCCTCAGTTTTTCCTGGTAAAGTTCTTCCACTTTAAATAAATTGATTTCATTGGATAATCAATTCTAACTCTCTGATCCAGTTACTTAAAAACAGAGCACCCACCTGAGAGGTGGGAACTCCTGTTTGCATAACCCTACTAGTCACAAGAGGGGGCATTAAAACAGATGTCTCCCTCATCTGGGATGAGAACCCTACCATTGGGTTAGCGGTATGAAGGAAGTTGTTGTCACTCCCCACCCTCTTCCTCCAGCCATATTGAGTACCTTATTCTCACAAGAACTGACCTAAATGCTTTATTTTGAGCAGGGGTGTCCCCACTTCAGATCCTTAGCAGAGCTAGGGCTTAGGTGATGAATCTGGAGGGATATTCTGCAGAGCAGTAGTTTTCAATTGGTGCCACAAGAACTCTCCAAGTATGCCATGATATTACATACAAAGGTAATGAAGAGAAATGTAAAATGAATTGTTTCATCTTCAATTATATTCTAGCCAACCAAAATTAGAACTCAGAAAACTCATGAAAACTTATCTTCAAAATAGAAACGAGTATTGGTTTTTTGATTCTAAACACTGGTGGCCAAAGGGTAAAATTGAGATGATGTGTGTTTTTTACCAGTGAATTTGAAACATTAACACATTTGGTCCTCCTTTAGCTTCTTGTATGCATTGTGTGTAAAAGTAATGTTTATGAGCAATCAATTAGCCGAGAAAAGTGTGTGTGCTGTGAAATTGTTTATTTCATTGAAGTTTGCTGTGTTACTGAAAAGGTTGGGAACCACTGGTGCAGGGCACAGCACTTGTCCCTCCCTCCTATTACACAGCTCCCTGTCTATAGTGGATCCTATTCTCAGGCACCCCTCTCTCCCCATTCACTGTGTAGGGCACCTGAGCACCCTGTCAGGCCTTGTGGATCCCACTTTTTTGTTCTGATGATTTCCACGGTGTGTGTAAAAGTTCAGTGTTGCAGTGCTGAACATTGAACACCTACATCCTTTTATGGACCCAGGCCTAAGTGACTTCCCCTGGGTCAGGCAGGGTGTCCAGCAGAGCCCTTGGAATTGAATACACATTTCCCAAGACCCACTTGCCCAGGACAGGGAACACACAACAGTTTCTCTTTTGTGGATTCCAGTCCCCTTTATTCCTCCCTTTTATGCAAGGAGAGACTTGCTTCACAAAAGTCAGGGTTGATGAACTGACTGATACCCGGTCAGATTTGCACTGAGCAGGGTGGCCTGTCTGCAGCTCGATGCTCTGAGGTTGCCAACCTGACATTCTGGCTCCTCTTTTCCCTGAGAGCAGCCTACGTCCCACATCCATGGCCCCTGGTGGGTGCTGCCCAGGGCAGGTGGAGGGTCCAGGGCTTCCTGTGCAGCTTTTACCACAGCCCAGCTCTGGCATCCAGCTGGGCCAAGGGGCAGTGCCTGGGGGAGGCAGATCAGGGGGCAGGGCCCCATGGCGAGTGGGGGATAAGGCCCACCTCACCTCATGCACCCCCACCACCACCAAGAAGAGGCTGGTACCACTTGTAGGAGCTGTGTTTTGTGATGGGGGAGCTGCTCACGTTATCAGCTCCCCAATGAGAAAGTGCAGCCCCTGCTGCTGCTGCTCTGCACAGTCTTGATGGGAGATCTCTGTGTTTTTGTTTTTTCTAGTGCAAAGATCTAATCAGTGTCCTGCAGACTCCACTGCTGCCTCCTTGTGGCCAGACGGCTGGTTCAGAAACCAGGGGAAATTCTACTATTTCTCTAAGGAGGAAAGGAACTGGACCTTCAGTGAGAGCTTCTGCTCTTCACATGGTGCCTCCCTGACAGGGGTTGATGATCTGTGGGCACTGGTGAGAAGCACAGAGATTTTGTGTCAGATCCAGCAATTGTTGTCACAACAGACAAGGTTGGAGTCAGGCTGGGTCAGCCCCTGTGCAGTGGGGAGCCCAGGTGCCTCCCAGGCTGGGTGGCCAGACTCAGTGCAGTTCTGGTAGCTGAATTGTGGCTGAAACTGGGTCCATGAGGGCTGACTCCATGTGTTCTCCATAGCCAGAGCATCCATGGGAGAAAAAAATAGAGGACATCTGCTCCTTGTAAATCAGCTGGTGTGTGAACTAACTGTTGGGCAAACCTATGGCAGCCAGCATGTCCTGAGGTTTAGGTCTGCCTTGCTTTTTCTCTGAAGGCTCCTCCCACCTGCCCACACACACAGAGACCTGTGCCTGGGAATCCAGTCTCCCTAACCCTGCATCTTCTCAGATCCCCAGTGGGAGAATCTCCCTGTGTCAGGCTGGGCTAGGTCAGTCAGCTCCCTGCCAACAGACTGCCTGGGGGCTGGAGGGGCTGAGAATCTGCATCCCCACTCCCAGCTCAGCTCAGCACAGCCGAGCCCGAAGGTTTTGCATGGGTGGGGTGGGTGGAACCCAGCTGAAGGTAGCAGTCCTTGTCCTCAACTTTCCTGCCACGGGTGACTGGGATCTGCCTCCCTCACCTTGCTGCTCCCTTTCTCCTCTGGCTTCTGTGCTTGATGGGCAGGGGTTGTGGGCAGACTGAGATCTTGCAGTTTAATTCATGTTTCACCCAGTGGATGCCACACAAGGAAGGTGAAGGATTAGTACTTTTCTGACCCCTTAATCCGATAGTAATGAAGGAGGTCTCTAGAAATCCACTGCTGTTTACAGCACTGGATGGGGTGCTGGAGCTTCACTGTCAGGGTCTAACACAGGGGTCGGCAGTCTTTGCTGAACCCCGTGCCAGTCCTGCCCACTGCATCCTCAGTGGGTGCTGGGGGTGGGGTCAAAAGGGAGCTGGGTTCAGGCCTCCCATTTGGTGGGGCCAGCGCCTGCTCCCGGCAGCAGTGGGCAGCCTCTGGAGGTTGGGGTTGAGGCCAGCTGGCAGTGGTTGGGAGGGCTGTCCCTGCGGGGTATGGGGCAAATCACCCTTTGCAGGGTCCCTGTTTACCCACCCCCAGCAGTGGGGCGTGGGGCCAACTGGCCCAGGGGAGGGGCAGGCCCCTTCGTCCTTGCACTGGCTGTCCCATGCAAGGGCCTGGCTCAGCACTTGTGGTCCCCCTCGCCCACTGCCACGCACGCTGCTTTCAGCTCTGTGCCAGAGGAATGGGGAGAGGGCAGGAGGCAGCGCGGCTGGGGAAGGGGTAGCCGTATGGGCCCCATCCTGTCTCCTGCTCCCTCCCTCCTGCTCTGGCATTGAGCTGAAAGCAGCATGTGTGGCTGGGGTGGGGGGAGACCGGGACCACTGAGCCAGGCACTGCTTTTAGCCAGCTAGCCTGGTCCCCGACGTCGGGGGAAAAGTGGTGTGGGCCTCATGCTTCCATGCTTGGCATTGGGGGTCTGGGGGAACGGGGGGTGGGGGCCCTGAGTGGCACACAGTGCCACTCAGGCTCATTCTCCATGTCATTTTTGCTATGGGTGCTGGGGGTTGCCAACCCCTGCTCTAACAATTGATGGCTTTTGTTGCATATATAAGGATTCCCTGCTGCCCTTCAAAGGCAAACTGGACCATTGGATTGGCCTCTGGAAGGACGTGGACAATGTCTGGAAATGGGCCAACGGCACCACCTTTGACCATCGGTGAGTCAACTTCTTTCTCCTTATTGAATCAGAAGTGACCCAAATGCCCCACCAGCTGCTTGAACTTCTCCTCCTGCCTGCAGTGGGTCCTGGCGCAGGAAGAGGGTGGTGGTGGGGTCAGGCTGGGTTGCGAATCATAGAATCATAGGGTTGGAAGGGACCCCACGAGGTCATCTAGTCCAATCCCCTGCCAAAAAAAGGCAGGACCACTCCCATTAGATCATCCCAGTCAGGGTTTTGTCCAGCTGGGCCTTGAACACCTCCAGAGATGGAGATTCCACCACCTCCCTAGGCAGCTTATTCCAATGCTTCACCACTCGCCTAGTAAGGAAGTTTCTCCTAATATCCAGCCTGGACCGCCCCAGCTGTAGCTTGAAACCATTGCTTCTCGTTCTGCCCTCCCTTACTACCGAGAACAGTCGAGCTCCATCCTCCTTGGAGCAACCCTTCAAGTAGTTGAAGGTTGCTATCAAATCCCCCCTCAGTCTTCTCTTCTGCAGGCTAAATAAGCCTAGTTCCTTCAGTCTTTCTTCATAGGGCTTGTGCTCCAGCCCTTTGATCATTTTTGTTGCCCTCCTCTGGACTCTCTCTAATTTGTCCATGTCCTTTTTGTAGTGGGGAGCCCAAAACTGGACACAGTATTCCAGATGTGGCCTCACTAGTGCAGAATAGAGGGGAATGATCACATCCCTCGATCTGCTGGCAACACTTCTTCTGATGCAGCCCAGTATGCCATTGGCCTTTCCGGCAGCATGTGCACACTGCTGACTCATATCCATCTTCCCATCCACCATGACTCCCAGGTCCTTTTCTCCAGTGCTGCTATTTAGCTGATCACTCCCCAGCCTGTAGCAGTACATGGGGTTTTTTCGTCCCAAGTGCAGGATTTTACACTTGTCCTTGTTGAACCTCATGAGATTCCTCTTGGCCCACTGCTCCAATTTGTCTAGGTCTCCCTGAATCCTGTCCCTGCCCTCTAGGGTGTCTACCGTTCCCCCCAGTTTGGTATCATCTGCAAACTTACTAAGTGTGCAATCTATCCCATCATCCAGATCATTAATGAAAACATTGAACAGAACTGGCCCCAGGACCGACCCCTGGGGCACACCACTTGTTACTGCTTGCCAACTTGACATGGAGCCATTGATTCCTACACGCTGAAACCGTTGATCTAGCCAGTTTTCTAGCCACCTTACAGTCCACGCATCCAACCCATACTTCCTTAATTTGCCAATGAGAATGCTGTGGCAAACTGTATCAAAAGCCTTGCTAAAGTCAAGGTATATCACATCAACGGCTCTTCCTGCATCCACAAATCCAGTCATCTCATCATAGAAGGCGATGAGGTTGGTCAGGCATGATTTACCCTTGGTGAATCCATGCTGACTGTTCCTGATTACTTTATTTTCCTCCAAGTGTTTCAGGATGGATTCTTTGAGAAGCTGCTCCATGATTTTTCCAGGGATTGAGGTGAGGCTGACAGGTCTGTAATTCCCTGGATCCTCCTTTTTGCCTTTCTTGAAGATAGGTACTATATTTGCTTTTTTCCAGTCCTCTGGCACCTCCCCTGTTCACCACGAGTTTTCAAAGATAATGGCCAACGGTACTGCTATCTCATCAGCCAGCTCCCTCAGCACCCTCGGATGCAGTTCATCCGGCCCCATGGACTTGTGCACATCTAGTTTCTTTAAGCAGTCCCTAACCTGACCTTCTGTCACCAAGGGCCTCTCTTCTTCTCCCCAGTCTACCTTACCTAGTGTAGTGGGCTGGGAGCTGACCCTGCTTGTGAAAACTGAAGTAAAAAAAGCATTGAGCACTTCAGCTTTTTCCTCATCCTCTGTCACGAGGATGCCTGCCCCATTCAGTAAGGGACCTACACCATCCCTGATCCTCTTCTTGTTATTGATATACTTGTAGAACCCCTTCCTGTTATCCTTCACATCCCTTGCTAGTCGCAACTCCATTTGTCCTTTGGCCTTTCTGATTTTATCTCTGCAGTCCCGAGCAATGTCTTTATATGCCTCCTTAGTCATCTGTCCTAGCTTCCACTTCCTGTAAGCGTCCTTTTTATGCTTCAGCTCAGTGCAGAGCTCTCTGTTAAGCCACAGTGGGCGCCTTCCACATTTGCTGTGCTTTCTCCTTATCAGAATTGTATCTTCCTGATTACTTTACAGGGTTTCTTTAAAATGCACCCAACTCTCTTGGACACCTTTCCCCTTCAGATCAGCCTCCCAAGGGATCCTGCCCATCAGTTCCCTGAGGGAGACAAAATCTGCTTTTCTGAAGTCCAGGGTCTGCGTTTTGCTTCCTTCCTTCTTTCCTTTAATCATCAACTTGAACTCAATCATTTCATGGTCACTGCTACCCAGGCTGCCATTCACTTCTACTTCCCTGATAAATTCTTCTCTATTTGTGAGCAGCAGATCGAGAGTTGCAAGGCCCCTAGTTGGTTGCTCCAGCATTTGTACCAGGAAGTTGTCCTCAACACTCTCCAGAAACTTCCTGGATTGCCTGTGCACTGCTGTATTGGCCTCCCAGCAGATGTCAGGGTAATTGAAGTCCCCCATGAGAACCAGGGCCTGTGCTCTAGAAACTTCTGTCAGTTGTCCATAGAATGCCTCATCCACCTCCTCCTTCTGATCTGGTGGTCTGTAGCAGACACCTACCACAACATCCCCCTTGTTGCTCTCCCCTCTAAACTTAACCCACAGACTTTCAACTGGCTTGTTTCCACTTTCATAATGAACCTCTGAGCAGTCATAGAGCTCCTTTACATATAGTGCTACTCCTCCCCCTCTTCTTCCCTGCCTGTCCTTCCTGAACAGTTTATACCCATCTATTGCAGAGCTCCAGTCATGCAAACTATCCCACCACGTCTCTGTTATCCCAATCATGTCATAGTTCTTTGTCTGCGCCAGTACTACCAATTCCTCCTGCTTGTTTCCCAGGCTCCTTGCATTTGTGTATAGCCACCTAAGATATCCAGCTGATTGCCCTACTTTCCCATCGTGATTTTCAATTCTATTGTATCTACCTCCCTGGATTTTCTTTGGTGTTGACCTCCCCCACCTGCCTCAGGCATTAGGGCTTCATTAGAGCATCTAAGAAGGTTATTTGATTCCCCCCACATGTTCCAATTATCCTCTCTTCTATCCCTGGAGTTACAGTCCCGGCACCCCCCAAGTTCCATCCCATCCCCCTGGTCTCCCACACAGTCACTTACCTGTGGGCTTTGGTCTCCTTCCCCCTTCAGACCTAGTTTAAAGCCCTCCTCACTAGGTCAGCCAGTCTGCGTCCAAATACGCTCTTCCCCTTCCTCGAAAGATGGAGTCCATCTCTGCCTAGCAGTCCTTCTTCCTGAAACAGCAACCCATGGTCAAGGAAGCCAAAGCCCTCCTGACGACACCATCTTCGCAGCCAAACGTTCATCTCCAGGATGCATCTGTCTCTGCTCAGGCCTCTACCCTTGACCAGAAGAATCGAGGAGAACACCACTGTGCTCCAAACTCCTTCACCCGTGCTCCCAGAGCCCTGAAGTCACCTTTAATCTGCCAAGGATCACCTCTTGCAGTATCATTGGTTCCTACATGGATGAGAAGCATGGGGTAGTAGTCAGAGGGGCGCATGATTCTCGACAATCCCTCCGTAATGTCTCGGATGCGGGCAGCTGGCAGGCAGCATACCTCTTGAGAGACCTTGTCAGGGCGACAGATGGGTGCCTCCGTCGCCCTCAGAAGTGAGTCCCCAACCACCACAACTCTACGTTTCCTCCTAGCTGTGGTGGCTGTGATCCTCCCAGCCTCGGGGGTGCATGGCCTCTCCTCTTCCACCTCCTTCACCGTCTCTAGCACCGCATAACGATTCTTCACCACAACAGAGGGTGGGTTGTGGGCAGGGGTGGAGCACTGCTTACCGCCAGAGGTAACCAGCTGCCAGTGTCCTCCCCCTGCCACAGGCTCCCCATCCAGCTCCAGTGTTGTGGCAGTAGTCCCTGGCACTTGCATGCAGCAACTTCCCTCCCTGACATGAGCCATTCCCCACGCTGTGTGTGGCACACACTAATTCTAGATGCAATCGATTCTGTGTTACAGGTTTGAGATACAAGGAAGAGCAGACTGTGCATTTCTGGATGAAGACCTCACAGTCAGCAGCTCTGGCTGCCTTACACTAAGAAAATGGATTTGCAGTAAACCTGTTTCTCCTACAAAGGGAAGTATTTAGCGGAAGGAGACTCATGAACTCAAGGGAAACAGTGACCAGACTTGGCAATGGCTTGCTCTAGTCCGTTCCATGGCCCCTACCTGCTGCAGCTGGGTTCCTTGTTTTTGTCTGTCTTCAGAATTTTGTCTGGTCCTGGTTGTCAGTTTCCCTAAAGCTGGGGTCTCTGACCCTTATTGAGGGGGAACTGTCCTTGTTTCAGAGTAATGCATCTCCCATCTCTGTCAAGTTAGGGCCCAGGTCCCCAGCTGGCCCTTTCAAGGGTTTCAAGGCTGCACAGCTTCCTTCCATACACTGTGAAATCCCCAGCAAGCCAGTCTGTCTAAAAACCAGCATCTGCCCTTTATTTCCTCTCCAAGCACAATGACCAGCATATTCTATCTTTTACAAGCTAGCACACAGCCCTTTCGCTAAAGATGCTTTTATAGTAGGGCAAAAGCATTACACAGAACATATAAATGTTCCCACGCACTAACTTCCCCAGAAAGCTCCCATCTTCCTGAGGGAGTCTGGTAGGCCAGTGTCTTCCATGACCCTCTGACATTGCCCCCCTGCAACTTGGTCTGGTGTGTTGCTGTGCCTTCCTAGTTGCTCGCTCCTGGACCTTAACTTACACCACTTCGCTAGGTGGCCACCCACTCCTGAGTCAGTCCACAACAGATTACTGCACATATTCGGTCCCAGACCATGGCTGTGCACTCTACAGCCACTCAGGGGACAGTCCTCTAGCAAGCGCCCTCAGATGCCACACAGAACTTTTTTTAGGGAGCTTTTGCAAAGGACTGCAAGCTCGTATACTCTGGCCTGTCAGTTTATCAAAGAAACTTGTAAGGAGGAGTTGTGGCCACACTCAGAAACTGACAGAGGGAGGACCTCTCCCCTGCTGTGTGGCAGAGCCAGAAAGTCAACTCCAACCAGACTGGAAGCATAGGGGCAGGACAGGATAGGGAAATATAAAGAGACTACTGCTTTTCTAAATAAGACCACAGCAGTCAAGGCAGGAGTGTCGCTGCCCCGGGGAAGGAGACCAGGAAAGGCAGAGACCCTGCAGAACCCAGGGCACAGGTCCTGTGTGCCAGGCACCAGCAACGCCCCTAAGTCAAGGTGGAAGGATGTCTCCCCCTTCCTCCTGGACTCAAATCTGAGCCAACACTGCAAGGACGACTGGCCAGAACTCCCCACTGCTTTGTGTCCTGAGAGCCACCTTGACTGACTCACTCCCAGCAAGCTTGAGGCCCCTGAGCCTCATGAGCTGGATGAGCTGCACTCCAGGGAGGGATCTGAGGAGTGACTAGTAGACCTGGGCCTTGTGGGCCAGAGGAGCCACCTGGACTATGTGTCCTGGAAAAGCTGCCAGACCTGCCCCTGCCCAAATCCCCTGCCTGGCTCTCACCTGGAGAGACAGGCACGGGAAAACAACCCCCTTGCCCTGCATCCCTCGCTGCTGGTGGGGCAGTGGGGGTGGCAGGTGAGGCACCCTGGCTGCCACCTGGGCGGTGGATCCAGGAGCTGGTTAGCCCTGCTGCCTGGTGTCAGCAGCTGCTGGCCCAGCAGCGCGTATACGAGCCGGCTGGACCTGCTGCCCGGGCTCAGCAGCTGATGGCTGGGTAGCACGTGCTGGAGCAGGCTGGACCCACAGCCCTGGCAGGCCGGCAGCCAGGGGGGCGGCAGGTCCCCAGCCCGCTTTCCCTGCTGCCCTGGCAAGCGGATAGCCAGGGCAGGCAGCAGGTCCCCAAGCCGGCTGGACCTGCTGCCCCAGCAAGCCAGCAGCTGGGGGTGGCAGCAGGTCCCCGAGCTGACTGGACCCACTGCCCTGGCTTAGTGGCTGCTGGCCGGGCGGTGGAGGCAGAGCACTCAGGGCACCCCAGTCCCCCAGCCCCTGGCCACTTGCAAGCAGCCAGGGGCTAGGGGACCAGGACACTCCAAGTGCTCTGCCCCCGCTGCCTGGCAAGCAGCTGCCGAGCCTGGGCAGCAGATCCAGCCTGCTTCCTTACCCCCTGCCTGGCTAGCAGCCTCTGAGCCTGGGCAGGCGGTCCAGCCAGCTCAGGGAGCCACCCCCCCCCGCCAGCTGCCAGCTTGCCAGTGCAAGTCAGCTGGGGACCTGCCACCCAACCTGGCTGCCGGCTTGCTGGGCCAGTGGGGAAAGCGGACTGGGGACCCGGCTGCACCCCTGCCTGCTGGCTTGCTGCAGTAGCACGGAAAATGGGCTAGGGACTCCTACCCCCCCACCTGCCCACTTGCCGTGGCAGCTGGCTCTGATCTGCTGCCCTCCTGCGGCCCCCCCCCCCCGCAGCTTCCTGGCCAGGGTGCTGAGGGGGGATGGGACTTCCTCCCAATTGTTGTATACCCTGAGAGAAAGGTCAACGTTATATTGATTTGTGAGGCATATCAATATACCAGAGCGACGTGGTTATTTAGAAACCAGTTTTGAAATAACCCGCATGTCAATGTATAACTAGGTTTTATTGTATCAAAATGATTTTCCTTATTTCAAAATAAGGAAACGTCCTTTGGGCATGTCAACTTTTAATTCAAAACAAAGGTGGTTAAAAGCTGTGTGTGGACACAGCCGGTGATGCCTGCTCCTTTAATAGTAGCATGGAGTTGGAAAGTCTCCAATTGTCGTGGCAGAAATAAGGTTGCTCGCCCAGAAACCCTCTGCTACGGATTACAGAGTACTTTATGAAAGTTTCCTGGAGCTATCCATGGAGGATTCTCACAGGATATGTTTGCCCATCAATAATCTGTTCTAGTAGTGACGCTAGGCAGAAGTTTATATAAACCCTGGAATAATCTCTCCTCCCAACCAAAAATATCTGTCAAAAAGGATTAGACACGTGACTGCGAATATAACCACAGCAATGAAATTAGACAAGTGCCCCTGCCAGAAGTGCCTTCCCAAGTATCTCAGTCAGACTGCATTTGGTGACTGGCTGGGCTGACTGTGACAGACAGCATCCCAGAATAAGGACCAAGTCTGTACCCTGATCCTTACAGCAAATCTTCCCTTTTTGTCAGTGTTAGCCTCAGACGACCAATGTTGCACATGGTTATCTAGGGAAGATGGTGCAATGTTTCATTAATAGACTAATGCCATCTGCTGTCTGTCAACGGAGGTGGCAGACATAATGCCCCCCCCCCCCCCAGCGTAGCCCTCAAGACTAGAGATGTTGCTGGGGGCGGGATGGACCCGGGGCATGGGCCCAGGCCCCGCCCCTGCCTCTGGCTCACAGGCCCCACCCCATGGCCAGAGACAGGGCCAAGCGGGCCCACGCCAGGGCTGGGCAGAAGCGACCGCAGGAGGCCAGGCCCTGATCCCTGGCCAGGGACAGGGCCGCTGCGGCCGGTGTAGTGCTAAAGAGTATCCACCAAATTTTGTTACCCGGTTTTGTTTTTGACATCTAACATGCAAAAACCAGTAACTGCTGCATGGTAGTGCTAAAAACAGTCTTCCGCCAAGTTTTGTTCCCCGGTTCTGTTTTTGACATCTATGATGCACAATGCAGTAAGTGCGGCAAGTTTTGTTACCCGTTTCTGTGTCTAACCAAGCTGTGCCTTCTGTGACAGACAGCCTAGGGAGTGGACATCCACATTGCTAGCATCCAAAAGTGTGACCTTCTCTGTCACCTGCTCAAATGCTCTGTTCTCTGTCTAACCAAGCTGTGCCTTCTGTGACAGACAGCCTAGGGAGTGTGCCAAGGAATCCAGCTTTTGGGAAAGAGTTTCTGTACAGGCGTGGGAACATTTAAATACTAAGATAGACCCCTGCAGAAAACCAAGCACACTACAGAATCAGACCAAGCTTTCTAAGCAAGCCACTGAAAAGTTACCTGCCATTGTTTTTGACATCCTGGGTGCTAGCATCCGAAACTGTGACCTTTCAGGAGGGGGCAGACACAAAAGGAAACAGTTGCTTTAACCATAACCTTTTATTGAGAACAATTACATGAGAAAAATTCATCCACCATTACTCTCTTACTAACAATAACCAAAAAAAAAAAAAAAAAGATATAAAAGAATAAAGAACACAAAAAAAGTGGCTCACTTAACAGTGTAGTTTACTTCCCAGCCACAAAAATAACACATTAAAAGCATGATAAATCATATCCATGCACTCAACTCAAACAAGCACGGACAGGGCACTGCTCTCCACAAATATGGTGATGAGTCTGGCACGGAAGAGTTTTGTTAGTTTTGATCAATCTGCTTGTGGCTGTTTCAGAGAGTACCAAAACACAAATAAGATTCATACTTATTATCATATTTTCTCTTCAACATACAACAATATTGATATGGAACATCACCTGATTAATTTTCTTATGCTTGTTTCTTTAAAAAAAAGGTGATTCACACAAATAGACAGTTAAGTATTCTTCTAATCATGTGCCCTATGAACAGGCATTGCAGTTGTACGATGTCCTCTCATCAGACAGTTGTTCTTCACTAAGTCCTTTTGGAAGGCACAGAACATGTGCCCACCTAAAACAGGACTCACATTGTACCTTAAAAAGGAAAGACATGAGAATATTTGTTTAGAGATCAAACATTACAGAATGATCTCTATGTATTGTCATCAAACATCATTAATGCAGCAAAAATTGTAATTTAGCCTAAAAGCAGTCTCTAAAGGAAGTGGCTCTGTGTACAAGCAGTGTACCGTAAACTACATAAGTTTATTCTCAGTCTTTGGAAATAATAGTAATTAATTCTACTTCATGTCATGTTTTATTATCACAGCCACACAACAAATCCGAACTCAAAGTAGGCTGACAAGGAATACAAGGCTCTCCTTGTAATCATGTTGCGGCCATGATTGCATGGCGAAAAGCAAGCTGTGCTTACTTCAAAGTAACACTTCCTTACTATGAACCAAGATTCCTTGGTTTACTTTGAAATAAAGAGTTGAAATTTAACATATTTATTTGGTACATGTACCTGGGCATAGGCCCCTGAATGCACTGTGCAATTGATTAACCTGACTTGCATTGATTTATACCCAAAGAAGCCGACTTTGATTTAAGTAACTTGTAAGTGTAGACATATCCATTCTTAGTTGCCCAAGTCTACAGGGACTATCCGCATTACAGGATACAGGATTAGCACACTATCTATGCAACAATCAACAAAAATACGTAGCATGATATCCCTGAAGTCCCATCTCATAAGGTCTTGTGATGTGGTACAGTTCACAGGAACATACTAAAATATCTTCTTAATTTTTACAATCACAATTAGATTTTTCTTACCATCATAGACATTTTTTTGTTCTTGCATGTGACAAAGTTGCAATAGATGCAGTACCTCTCCACACTCTCTGCCAAAAGAACACAACACTGTTCAACTTACAAAATATGATATACGTCTCCAAATAACATGTCCGTTTATCTGTATCATATATTAATTTTAAAGAAATTTTTTAAGAAGGTGTGCACAAGTGTTATTTAACAAATTTTCAGGAGTGAGCAAATCATAGTATTGATTTGGAATTCTTACAATGTTAAGTCTCTAAAAAGTGTGCTTGTCATGCACATCTCTATCCATATTCCCGAAAGATATGTGAAAAGCTCTTAGTAAATATCAAACAGTCTATATGAATTTATGTATACACATCATAATGGTAATTCTCACATTCGACCTACTGCTATTCTTTACTCTGCAATACTAATTCTAAATCTTTTACCTGACTCCTTCAGTAAAACAACAGCAACCTGTTTCCGAAACTCGTTCATGGCCTTTTCATTTACTTCCACTTTACTGATGTCCTCATTCCTTAAATATGTTTCTGCGAACTGATTAGATTATTATTGTACTTGGATCAGAAACTTAATTAGTTGGTATCAATGTACAGTTGAATAATAATTATTTTCAACATACCTTTAGAATGATTGGTCCACAGTTGTGACCATCATTTTGTACTTCGTGTTCCAAAACCTTTGTTTTCCAATCATTGCAAGATTTCCCAGTGTCTTTGTCGAGAAAGGACCTTAAATATTTTGAAGGAATAAGTGGTTCTGTCACTTTTGATGAACATTACATTAAACTTCTGTGTCCTTGTGATGTCTGCTTGTGCTTGATGTTTCAGTGCATGCCAACCGCTCAAAATTAGCAGGACATGATAGGCAACATGACCATGCTGCCATAACAGTCACTTTTGATTGAATAGCATGTTTACTGTATATCAAACCATATTTTTCACGTCTCTAACATGTCACACGTCCATCAGAAATGACTGCTCTGATTTTTGAACATTATTAACATGTATAAATGTTTTTAACAAGCAACATTTTAATGTAAAATAATGTAATGTTAGAAAACATGGATGTCAAACTCACATCCAATTTCTCAACATGCCCTTCTCATATGCATTTTCACGGCCAAGGGGGTCCAGTACAAGCAACTCAGTTCTCCCAATTGAAGCTATCTGAAGATGCAAATGAGGAACAGTAGGTGTTATATAACTGACAGCTGAAAGCAAGAGTTTAAGAGTGCTCAAGTGCATGATTTGTCTTTCCTTTAAATGGCTTTAACCACTTGTCTGTTTAATAAAATATCAGTACAAACTATCTCCAAAAATATAAAATGTCTGCTTTAAAGGAATGTAACATCAATACAATGGAAAATTTAAATTTTTTTAAATGTACATAATCTTCGCTAGCGTCTGGTGATATTACTCCTGTATCTACATTCAAATTACACCACTGTGTATGAGAGTAACATACATTAGGGTAAACCATTGAAGAGCATGTATGAAAATGGCCTTTGTGTAGAACATCTGTTATTAGCTGAACACATGTTCTTCTACACACCCAAAAGTATCATTTTTAAAACAGTCTTACCACAAGAATCCAGTGATTTGACTTATTGAAAGGAAGCAGAACAATATCATGCTGTATATATTGTCTCTGTATGTATTGGAGAATGAAAAACAAATTATTGCGTGAAAGAAAATGAAATGATGCTTTCAATGATGATGTGAGAGGCCTAATCATTCCCTTGCAATGACTTACCTTACGCAGTCCTAAATTGTCAGTTCTTCCCGCCAAGATACTTGTGGAAATTACACAGCTGATAGCTTGTGCCTGTTGAGAGTCATTAATACTACTCAAGCTGAGCAATGTAACAAGAATCTGAGAAACAGATAAAACTTTATATGTATCCTGTGTTCTGAAAAGGAAACTTATGAATGACGGTAACGTGTTTTAATACTTCTTGCGCACTGGTCAGTATGGAATTCGAGTTATTAAGTACACATTATGCAAAATGTGAGACAGCACTCATAACAAGTAATAGTTATATAGCATTGGACAACCCGGCCTGACACAAGGTTCTTAACTGAAATCATGCTGTTCCTGTGATGAAGAAATTTTTCTTTTCTATAGGTTATCCATTCTTTAAGATAAATTTATACACAGTATCACATTATGAGATCATCTAAGTAAGTCTTTGAAAATTCAGCTGTAATGTTATAACAAGTTACCAACCTTTACACTTGTTTTTTTGAGAAGACACTGTAGGTAAGCGTCGATCACCTGTCAAATATTAAAAAAAGAGTTGAATCCCATGACTTAATCCATCATAACAGGGTTTTTTTTTGGGTATTGATGTTCTTCTGTGCTGAACCGTACCTCATCACTCAGCCATCGTCGCGGCTCCAGTGTCGAAAATGAAGCCACAAATAATTTAGTGACTCCAACTTTGGCCTCAAGTCTTCCTTTGTCATGGCGTGACTGTATGGACTGAACTGTAACAGAAAGGTTAAACTTTTATAACTTCAGTTATGTTCCTCTGTAGTAAAATCTCAGTCTTCAATAGGTTGACACTCTTACAAGAGAGCATCATACATACTGGGAGATATCTATATGTCCCCAAACATTCTTAAGTTACATACTAACCTTTCTTAAACCATTCCTTGTCTTCCACAAGCAGAAATTCATCCTCGTCTTTTTGGTCTACTTGAGAATGAATTTCTGACAATTATGGACATCCTTGAACGCTGGAAGTATGGCTTTGAACTTTATCACCATTTTGGTCAGACATTAGCTCTTGTGATTCCTTTTTTATCTTATCATTAACATCAGTTACTGTCCCCAAAAATGCATCTTCATCAGGATGAGGAATGTCTTCTGCAGGCTCTTTCTCAATATCTATTTTATCTAGACTAGTTTCTTCAACGCCTTTAAATGGTTTTAAGTGTGAAATACTGTACAGCGTTGACATTAGTTTTCCATTCTTGTCCTCGAGTTTCACTCTTTTACCCACAATACTTGAAATCTTGAATGGTCCACGATATGTCGGTTGCAGTGAACCTCCCTTTCTAGTTTTGCGTCTTGCATTGAGAAGCATAACAAGTTGTCCTACCTGAAAGGTGATTTGCCCATTTTTGGAGAGCTTCCTTTTGGTGTAGTGTTGTTGTTGTCTCTCTTGTGCTTTTTTAATAAATTTCAAAGCCATTGCTGCTGCAGCTTCCCTTGTCGCCTCCTTATCAATGATGTATTTTTTAAAACCATTATCTTCAACTTCAGCGTAACGTGTGACCTTTGAAAAGACAATATGAAAGGGAGAGAATGATTTTTCTTGTATTTTCTGCTATTTTCATGTTCATTGCATAAAAATGTGTGATAACATTGCATGTACCGTAAAGTCTTCAGGGAACTCCTCTGGAAATGTAGCTTCCGATCCAAACAGAAGTTTAAATGGTAAAAATCCAGTAGTCATATGTACCCTTGATCTCATGGCAAACAAAATACCCTTAAGATAGCAATCCCAGTCAGTGCCAGATGGATCTACGTACTTCCGCAGGGCACTGAAAGTCAAAGTGTCTCGTTAGTATAAAAAGGTTTCTGGTGCCTTTAGAAATTTTTGAGACTATTTTAATTTAGGCTGCACTTCCTCTTGTGAGTGCTACATTATGCGACTTTTATGAAAGTATATAAAGTTTATTTATCTGCTTTTAAATTCCAGATTTGTAAAATGTTCCCTGAGTAACACATTTTCAAATAAGGAAACCTAATTGCCTGAATATTGTAATGCCATTCCTCAAAGCAGCCTATTCTGGAAGCCGGATAGTAACTGTGCAAAACTTACGTTTTGATGGTTCTGTTGGTGTTTTCTGCCAGACCATCTGTTTGAGGATGGTATGGGGAGATGAAGGTACGCTCTATGTTATAAATTTTGCAGAACTGTTCATTCACCTGAAAGTAGAAGCAGTCATTTAAGTTAAATCATGTAGTTTCTGAAGACTGATGTTTCCTATTAGGCATTGTTGTAGATTTGAAATCCATGTTATTTTCATGGACATTTTCATTGATGTAACAGAATTCACATGTCCTGCATCTGTACGCAGCTTTTTCCTTTAACATAAAGGTAAGAAATTGTGTATGCGAAGGATCTTCACCAATAGCTGTGTTTTCAGACCATCAATGTTCTTTATGGGAAAGTCATTCTGAAATCATCAACATATTTTATCCACTAACTTCTATAAGAAATGACATATTATATACATGAAACCTTGAAAAGTAATAATTCAATTGATAAATCTATGTTAATACACTGAGGAAAAAGAAAGATATACCTCGTTATTAAATTCCGAACCACGATCAGATAGAATGCGATATGGACATCCATATCGCGTCATAAGCTCATAAATGCATTCAGTGACTGTATCCGCTGCCTTATTGGGAATTGCAAAAGCTTCAACCCATTTTGAAAAGTAATCTATTGCCTTTCTTTGTCTCTGGTAAGGGACCTATTAAATCCACGCCAACCAATTTCCAAGGGGTGGCAACCTAGATGGAGGAGAACATAGATATTATAACAGTAATACAGAGAAGCAATTTTTAACTGTAAAGGCAGGAGGTGATTTTTAATTCAGCAGAACACAGACCTCAATGCTTTTCAAGGTAGTATCCACATTCAACTCCTTTCCCACTTTCTGACAATCCGGGCATAAGGAAACCTGTATTTGAAGGCCGAAAAGATCCTTAATTAATCGAATTCCTTTAAAAGGAGAACTTTTTCCTTTTACAATGAGTTGACACTTTCAAATACTATACGCAATACGGTATGTTAGATGAGCTGAAACGTCTTAAACAGTCTGAAGAGTCAACAGAGAAAATATTAATTTTGTTATGTGCTCTCTTCTCTATATCGCTGGATAACATACCCAATCAGATATGTCAATTGTCATCCCTGGCCAGTAATGTCTTGTAGCCACTGTAGCTAGTGTTTTCCGTATTCCCTGATGTCCACCAATGGCACCGGTATGGTGGCGCTGAAAGATATCCTTGGCTTCCTTCATGGTATGAATTACTTTACGCTTTGTTCCTTTTGAGGAATAATACAGAATATTTCCTATTTTGGGGAAAGAACAGAAGGAAACACCCATAAGTAATTCTGTTTTGTTCTTAATAATTCTTATATTGGAAAAATTACATCGTCTTTTTGATTTGTAAGCATGCAACAAAGATGTCAACATTGTGCCTGTGTCTTAGAACCATCCACAGCAAAATGTAGAAAAATGAAATGGTGTACAGGGATCTTACAGTTAATTTTTTCAATACTTTAAATTGTGTTTTGATGGAACTTTTATGTGTTGCTGTCTTGAGACGTCACACAATAGGTATCAAACACTATGGAATTAAACTGCAAATGTCATATCTGGAAGTATATGTCCTGGCAAGGTCGAAACAAGCCTTGTAAATTGAAACCACATAAATAGTTATTTATTTAGCATACACACAGCCAGATTACAATTTCCTTTTTTTGAAAGCAGCAGCTCCCTTATTTTTAAATAATGAAAAAAGAACAAAGCCAAATAGCATGTTCAGTGTGACATGTCACTTAAAAATAGGGGAGTGGACTCCGATGGACGCAGCGCCCATGGGAATCAACAACCTAAGAACGCCGCTTGTAGAGCTCATGGTGGTTTAAGACTTCCCCACCCCGAGCTGTGAAGTGGTGTTGGGAGGCTGAGGAAGGTCACCCTGCCTTGTGGCGGAGGCATATGGGGCCACCCTGCCACAGGCACCCTAAGCCTAACCTGAATCGTAATGCACAATGTCCCTCTCCCAAAAGCAAATAGGAAGTCCAGCATGTGCAAAATTTTTTTTTTATTTTATGTGGTTCCTTCCTTGTATTGAAAGGTAATTCAAAGTAAGGGTTTTATTAACAATTTTATCATTTCTTACTCCGCATGGAAGAATGCACCTAGAAATAATAAAATAGATTACACAAATTAAATATTACTTGCCTTCCAAAGAGTATTTAGCAGCAAGGCGACGCAGAGTAAATTTTTCTCCTTTGCTCATTCCTTCTGGGTATTTTTTGGATTTCTTAAATGCAAAGATCCGTGCAACTTTTCCCTCAAAGGATTTTCTTGTCTCTTGAAATCATAATAAATTTGAGAAAGGAATCAAACAGTCACAGTCCAATCATTTACCAAACTAATATGTAACGTATCTTTCATTAAAAATTTTGGTACAATTTTTTTTTAAAAGTCACACAATGGAAACCAAAATAGAAATGTGTTCATGCCAGCAGTATACAGAAACTTTCCTTTACTTGCATTGAAAAAGCTTTGATTTTTAAGGCTTGGTACTTCACTGACACTGTGAAGTGCTGGGTCCATGACTGATTAAAGAAGACATGGGACAATGCTTCTATGTTTTTATGAATGAATATAAAATTATAAAAGTTGTGACTAAGTACAAATTTGCCCACCGCCAAAACACACACAACACACATTCCTCCATAATCTGTAAGACCTGATAGTCTTTCTTGTGACAGAACTGAGGTCTGTTTTTAAGCAGGCAGACTACTATACACCGTCTAAAGTGTCCTGCTTGTTTGTGCTCACTTTTTGGGATGAAGCCACCAAGCGAAATGGCTTATGTGTATGTTGCCCATTGGCTCATCATCTAGACCTTGATCACTTTCAATTACAAAAGAAATGTTCTGATTACCTGACATATTAGTGATGTTCGTATGCTACAGTATATCTGTAGGAGAAAGATTTTCCAGTAAAAATTGTGTTTTAGAGAAAGCCATGTAACAATACGTCAAAGCATAACACAAACAACATGCATGTGTAACCTGCTCTAGTAGGCTCTAATGCAGTTACTTGCCCCTCTCCACTGTATCACAGAGAAACCTCTGCAGAAAGCAGCAGAAGAGCCAGGAGCCAGTGTGCTGAAAGACTCACTGGCTCAGACTTAACATCAGACATTAGACTGCTACTAATCAGCATAAAAATAAAATTTCTACAATATACTCAATGTGCTCCCACACACTCCCCCCTGCAGATTCTGCATTGTGTGCTGTGAATTCAT
>ML682130.1:1535127-1556972 GCA_007922195.1 Podocnemis expansa
AAAAAAAAAAAAAAACAAAACAAAACCAAGGAGTTGTGTGGAACTTTAAGACTAAAAGATTTTTTTTTTAATGAGCTTCCATGGGAGAAGATCCCAATTCCAATCTGCACAGCAACATAACACATCCATATGGAGTCCCTGAAAGGGACTACTCCTTTATAGGGATATGGGTTACACATTGTCCAAAAGTACAAACCAGTTATATACTGTACTGTGCTGAATTTCTGACTGCAATTTTGAAAAGCATAGGTCAGAACATAACAGTCCTAGAACCCCTCCCTGACCCACATGCCCTGACATGGTTTTCCTGGTTTCCCTGAATCCCCCCCCCCCCCCAATGTCCAGGCCAATGAACCCCAGGACCCCCTTACAAGGCCAGTCTAGGCACCACTGAACCTTTCTTTAGACAACCCCCACGTTGGCTGAGAGCACAAAGTGGCCAAGTAGCAACACTGGGGCTTTGCCCTGTCACTTGGTCAGTGAAAGGACAGGGCTATCAGCCCCATTTATAATAAGACCACAAATTAATTATTCTCTCACACACATACACAACAATGCGCCCAAAGAGAGCAGTATTTTTTTTTCTTTCTGATACTTACCAGTCCTGGTCGTGGCTTGAGATCGCAGCTTGGGTTCTTTTGCTGGAGTATGGTGCTTGTGGCAGCTACCTTGGCAGGGAATATGGGCAAAAGGGGGAGCAGAGTGTCTGTCAGGGGCACAGCGATGCTCCTTGCTTCTGGATCTTGTGCAGAATATTTCTAAAAAGGCTTTTCATCTCACCAAGTATCTTAGACTATTGTCTTTTCATTGGAAGTCTGTAGGTTACTGATGCTTATGCAGCTATACTGATTGTTGATGAATTGCACACATGACAAAAAAGCCAACGGGTGAGTCCCAGTGCTCCTGTTAGAATATGTGATTTTCCACTTTATCTTGATGGTTAGCTTTTTACTTCTTTTGTTCCTGGAATGTAACCTTTTCTTTCTCTTTAGCCTTGGATGTACTTCACACCTCTTCAGGCTGAAATGTCACTTTGGAAGCTATTCACACATACAGCATATCCCATCCATCCACATTTTTTTAAATATGTAGTTTACATTGACAGTGTGGAGTTTGGAAAACATTTAGTTTTTAATGTTGCAGAGATTAGGGAAAAGGCATTGGTAGAACCATTGCCTTAGGGATAACTAAAGACATATTCTCATGCAGTACAGGCTTGGGCTGGGTGGCTCATAGAAAAGAGTTGTTCCCAGGAGTCAAAACAATGCCCAAAGGGCAGTGTTTGGTCTACAAGCATTACAGAAAAGATGCAGCCTGTATAAGATAAAATACTTATAACATTCTAATAAAGGTAAATAAAGAGTGACATGAAAAATGTGAAAAAATTGGAAGTACCAAAATAAGAACATGTAATGTGAAACCAGTAAAATCAATATAATGATTGGCAGGGACAATATTAAAGTATCGGGGTGGGATTAACAATGGGAAGTAAAAAGTTAGGTGGCACATTACCAATAAGAAGCATAGTCTATAATATATTCAGATTGACAGAAAATAAGAAACAAGTTATACATCATCTGAAAGTGATAGAAAAGTGAATGAAAACCATGAAGCAATTAAATCAATAAAGTGAGGAGTGAGCAAAATCTATTAATGATTGAATAAGGGTATAGTTCACAATTAACACAATATACCTAGAATATCTATTTATGTCTATAGAACTCTCTTGGAAATTATGCGCATCATATCCCAGTGGTGCAAACCTAGATGTCTCCAGAATTTATCTAATAAACAAAAAAAATTTAATTTAAGAAATGATTTACATTACTACACTTGTTCCAGTATAATCGTGGGGAACTGTGCCATAGTTTGAGTACAAGAGCCATCTTACAAGTAATAAAATAAGAGCTCCATGCAGGGGGTGGGGGCTCTGGACACTCACTGCAGCTCATGGGTCAGAGCAAATACAGTCTTCCAATCCGGGGGGATGGACACAGAAAGCACATCCGGATCAGACAGAAGAACTAGGATGTAAAGTTATGTAATAACCTGATGGGGTCTCCGATGCAGGAGAAGCGATTATTAATCATTTCTTTTAGGGAAGAAATAGTGGATCTAGACATGACAGTAGGAATGTTTTCCTACAAAAAAATCAACAGAAGGAAACATACCAAAGTCAGTCTCTGCATATTGCCAATTTAAAGTGATAATAAATGGCTATGGTTGGCATTTCTTGGTGAGAGCTCTGAAGCCAAAAAAGATGTTTCTTAATTTTGACTTAAATTTTATAAATAGAGGATAGAGTTACTTTGAGAAGTAATTCAAAATTTTGGGTGCAGACAGACATGGGTTCATTAGCTTAAGGAGGAGCCACCCACCCCCACCCCCAATATCCTCATTAGCAGAGTTACTATAACCTGTGAGGAACAAAACACTCATTTATATACAAAAACCCATTTCATCTTTTTTTTTTTTACCTGTACTGCATGATAAGTAGTATTAAAAACATCAAAGGAAACTGATGTATTTTTAATATTTCTCCAACACAGACAACCTAAAAATTATTGAAGGGCTTGATTTCTAATCATTTTGATCACCTTCAGAAAATAGTCTAAAGAAGAAATAATATATAGCTTGGTTCGGTTCAGTTCTGTGAAAATCATGAAGGAAAGTTTGATAAGGCTTGGTGTACATGACAGCTTATATTTTATCTAAAACATGCCTTGAGTACTCAGCAGCACATGTAGGAAGCAGAAAAATGCATGATGTGCACTGCTTTGTTGCCATGACTGTGATCCATCTACACAGTAAGGCCACTGGTCTTACAAATTCAGTAAAGATAAAAGGTTTGATGGTAGAAAAGCAACAGTTTTCCAGAAAATTTTTCAGGTCACTTGTGAAGTCACAGCTTAAACATGGTTTGGCCATCAGGTCCCATCAAGAAAAAGAATTATAAGTCTTCACGGAATGGGATGAACTGAAATGGCTGTACTTTTCATCCCATTCTGAAAATTACCTCTCTTCAAAGCATCTCACCAAGTGGGATTGTCTTGCATAAAAGTTCAGGCAAGAATCAGTCTATTGGTGTTTAAATGCCATAAGACTACAAGCTTGGTTTGATTTACAAAACAAACACAGGCATGAATTTGCAAGTCTGACAAAAACACTGTGGGGGGGGGGGAGGCATGGCTTTCATACAAATGGAAAAGACAAAGGCTGTCATTCTGTTATACTCTTGCATATGTAAGAGTACTACAGAAGACAGAACTGGAATGGACCTTCTCTAAATCCAAACTGTTTGTTACAAATACACACAGTATAGAAACTGTGTCACAAGAGACCAGGCAGGTCTCACATTCCATGGGAGGGACATCCACATACCTAACCCTGGAATAACAGATTCTGAATGTGGCTTGACTCCCCCTCTGTGACTTAGCAAGTGAAAATGAGACCCACAGGAGTATAGTTCATTTCATAGTGGAGATGCAGGTGCCTACTTGAAACTTGTAATACACAGGTAATAATATAAATGGATGCATCTATCATAAGAAAACATTACTATAAAACAAATTGCATTCAAAAATCTCCAATATTTATTAAAATGCAGCAAGAGTGTTATCAGTAACATAACAGACATTAAAACATAACTGTAATTGCATACAGATTTGAAAATCAATAACCACAGGAAAAGGGAATCTTCATTTGTGGAACAATGGCAAATCAAGTATTCTTAGCAGGACAAGCAATTCGGTAATCTGGAACAAATGAAAAAAATTCTTATGCTCTAAAAGTTTAAAGTGTGAGAATTAATAATCACAATAAAATAACACATCAGAAATACAGGTGCTCATGGCATAAGATATTGGGATGCCTGTGCCTTTAAGAGAAGCTGGCTTCTCCAAGCTAGCTTGAAAGCCACAGCCGTGTCTCAGAAAAACACTTTTTTCCCCAATAGTGCGAAAACAATGAAGCACCCCCAACACATGTTTGCAATCAGGGGAGAGAACTCTCCCAGTGGGGTAAATATTACAGCCCCTGTCCCTGTGAATGCAGACTTTGTGGCACTTTTCTAAAACCTGGCAGCCCTCAGCTCTCAGCTGGATGCTGCATTCTCCCCCCCCATCACCTGATTTGTCACCTTGTGCCGCTCCTGCCCCTCCACCAGAGTGCCCAAACACCCAGGACAGTCACATTTCGCCCCCTGATCACACACTGCCCAGCCAGCACACCAAACTCACCCATTTTGATCCACATTCAACACCTGTAAAAAGAGGGAGCAAAAAATGATAGCAACTAGGGGCAGAAGTTCACTAAAGAAGCTACAAGGAACTTTACTGAGCATACCCACCAGATCTGAGCATGTGCAGTACAGCCAAAGTACGGCCAAGGTTACAAAACTTTACAGGTAACTGCTCTTGACGTTACACCTGCCAGGCCTCCAGATCCCTGGCTGGGGATGGGGCCACTGCGACCACGGCTGGCCAGGCCTCCGGATCCCTGGCCGGGGCCAGGGCTGTCGCGGCCATGGGCGGCTGGGACTCTGATCCCTGGCCGGGGATCTGGGGCCTTGCCACCGGCGGCTGTGGCGGCCCTGTCCCCCGCTGGGGATCTGGGGGCCTGGCTGGCCACGGCCCAGCCTCCTGTGGTGGCGCAGCCCCAGCGGCCAGCCAGCCTTGGATCCCTGGCCGGGGGTGGGGCCGCCGTGGCTGCGGGCGGCCTGCGGGGCATCAGGCCCTGGATCCCCAGCCCGATTGAGCCAAAGATCCGGGGCACTGGCGCTGGGGTCCGGGGCACATGCCCCAGCGTGCCCAGCGTCAGCGACATCCCTGCTCTAGACTATAGACATCCCTGCTCTAGACTATATGTTAAGTATCGATCTCCCTGATGGGTCTCATCTCCAGACTATGTGGCTTAAAAGGCAGAATGTCAAGCGCCAATCTCCCCTGATGGCCCTGAATTTCCTGGGTGAGTTTCTACCTCCAAGCCTTGTGTCACTGGGGGGGGGGGGGGTGAGTTTCGATCCCCCTGATGAGTTTCTCTGCACCCCTGTCACCACAAAGGAGGGATCATTGTCCGGAGTCCCAGTTACATCATTGGTCCTGACCTGCATCCCACTTTCAATTGGCTATTTTATACTCTGGCCGTGCAGTACACTATTTAAGCCCCTGCCTCGGTTGGCTCGAGTGTTCTCCCACCCTCAAATGCTAAAGGGCACGTCACGAACCAGTCGGACCGATCCCCCGACTGAGACAGGGAGCTCCGGCCTGCGAGACTTTTTGGGTGTACTTGAATTGCTGGCCAAACAATTACATACTGGGATGCTGCAGCTGGTCTGCCTCCTCGCTTTGGATTCCACTATGGTGCTAGGACAGGTATTATAAACTGATACAGTTATTCTACCTCTCTCGATTTGTTTCTTTCCTTTAATACGATTTATGCATTGTTTATGTGTGGTCCCCCCCCCAGTTATGCATTAATTATAAGTGTAGTTTTTCCCCATTTAGTCATTGTTTATAAGCGTGGTTTTTTTTTCGTTTGTACCTTGTATAGTCCTTTTACTACATAGCTGTTTATTTTCCCAATTGTATCTTGCATAGTCTTTTCACTGTGTAGCTGTTTATCCCCCCCATAGGCATTTTTGTTGCTATTTTGTTGTATGCCTTTATGAGACCATTATAAAACTTTATTCTACTGAAAATTGGTGTCCGTTCCCTTGGTGGGTGTCACCAGTCCATCGCAGTTACATCGTGAACCCGGGGTTCAACACTTTCTCTGCCCTGAACAGTGTCCCTTGGCCAGCAGACAGCACGGCGCTCTTTGCATAGGCATTAAGATTCCCAGTCTTACTCATTTTATTTCTTCTGCAGCCTTAATTTGCCCACAATCTCCAGTAATCTGCTTTACCAACCTTCTCCCACACTACTCAAGGCCATGTAAGGGGGGGGACCACATAATGGTCCCCCCCTCTTTAACTAATTGTGGGAGAACTGTGTTTGAAATCTCTGTAATCTGGTTCTGCCTTCCTGCGCTGGATAGTCAAGAGAGTTATTGTTAACAATCTTTTGTGTTCTAGAGAATATGGGCTCATCTAATAATGGGAACTATGTGCTTTAGGCTTTTTGACCTTGCCCCCCCCGCCATTCTCGTGGAGCACCTTTACTAGTTTAGAAGAGGAAAAAATCTCCAGGAATGACATGTTTAGTGAGCTGACAAACACCCAGTTCCACATTCTGCAACCATTCTGCACTTGTTGAAGATATTATAAGAGTAGCTGCTTATTGGTGCCAGAGGTCAGGAGAAGGGCTTCATTAACTTGGAGATTTATAAGTAGGCTTCTCAGCCTCCCAAGTAGTTAATTTTTAGTCAGGGAAGGAACTGCCTGCCTGCCTGCATGTTTTTGAACAGACCTGAGTTCCTAAAGATGTATGCATCAATGCAGCTTTCCAGACCACTCCATACACTGCTGTCAGTGAAATTGCCCTTGTGATCAAAACGAGTCCACAAGACCATTGAGAAGCGCCCCTTGCTGTTCATGGACTGTGGCAAAGTGCTTTGGAGCTAAAATAAGGAAAGGTATCCTGTCTATGCCCCTTGCCCACAGTTTGAAAACACCAATGCAGAAAAACTATGCAGTATGTCCTTCATATTTCCCACAGTCACTACACTTCACAGCAGAAGTCAATAAATGGCCCTGCATGGATGAATCACATTAGCTACACTGATGCAATTCCATACTCCAAATTGATTTCCAATTGACTGGTAACAATCTGATGTTGTTGTCTTTCACAGAAGCAATGGCCACTCATTTCTCCACTGTCGGTCTCAAAAAAGTATCCACATGGTTCAGTGCTGGAGTGGGGACAGGTCTTTGCAAAGTTCAAGAAAAGGGCCTTCTGCATGCAAAAGTTCAGCAGCCACTGCTCATCCTCCCCCATGGGCATCAGGCTGTGGTTCTGCTAGTCTGTGCTTGTTTCCCATGCCCAAAATGGGTGCTCTGCAAACTAATAATAATGCATAACAGTTTTCAGCAAGAGGAAATTGTTTTGCTTTATTGCGCATACCTCGATATTCTCAGTAACACAGCAATTTCCTGCTTTGGGGCTCATATTTCACAGTTGAAAATACTACAGGATAAGGTGTGAGGTGTCTGCAATGCTCATGAGGATAGTGCAGAGCTGGGTGGGCTACATGCCTCTCTATGGCTATGTCCATATGTAGCTCTTTATTTTGAAATAATTTCGGTTTCCATGGGGCCGGCAGGTGGCCATCTCCCTTGGCCGCAGTCCAGTGGCTGGGAACCCACCACCCTCCTGCCCCCCCCCACCATGCACCCTGGGAGGAAGTTCATTTTGTGATATTGATATGCTGGGCATAGCGATATAACAGAGCTAGATGTGGTTATTTCAAACCCAAAGTTTCACAATAACCCTCATTTCAATACAAAACTATGTTTTATTGTATCAAAATGATTTTCCTCATTTCAAAATAAGGGGGCTCCTTATTTTGAAATGAGGAAACGTCATCTGGACCTGTCAACTTTTATTTCGAAACAACGGTGGTTGTTTCGAAATAAAAGCCTCGTGTGGACATAGCCTATTTGTGTGGGAAAGGAAAATGATGTGCAAAACTGTTTTCTGGTTCTTTGCCACAAGAAGGGAGCTGAGAGAACATGTTACATCATGGAAGGATGACATCCTTCCCACAAGCCACTGTGTCTAGCTATTCTTTGAGATACCTACCCATGGTACACCACTTTGAATGTCAATCTAATAGTGACTAGTTGGGATGTAAGAGCCTGATACAAAGGAGCATAGTCTGATCACACTCCTGCAACATCCAGAATTTGGCAGGTGATACTCGATCCATGTAGCCATGGCAATAGAAAGAAGAGAAAGAAACCACACAATAGCAAGAAATTAAAGAACTATAGCAAAGACAGGTGATGAGTGATTTATAAAAGTGGTATTCAGGAGAAATAGGAATCTGAAGAACAGTCAAACTTTTCTTTAGTAGAAAAAATATTTTAAAAGGATATCAGAAGCAGGAAGGGTGCCTGCTCAAAAACAAAAGTGTACTTTGACAGATACACACATTTTAAATTTCCTTTTTTATCCTGGGGCCAGAAAATGCAGGTGAGAGTGTGACAGACACAGGCCATCAGACATTCTATGTCAGTGGGTTTCAAACATTTTTCCTCAGGACCCAGTTGAAAAAAAAGTAATTTATAGCCATGACCTAACAATCACTTCTTTGAGCAATGCATTCCAGTCTTTTGTGGTGGCAGCAGGGGACATCACATCTTAATACTTTAGGATCTGCGATCTAGTACTTGGTCCTGACCCTAAGTTTCAAAGCAACTGTTCTATGTGACACAAACAGACAGCACAGAAACCTTGGCAGCCCTGGGTATTATGGGTTTTCATAGAATCATAGAAATTGGGAGGGACCATGAGAGGTCTTCTAGTCCAGTCTCCTACACTCAAGGCAGGATCAAGTACTCTGTTAAACCATCTCTGACAGGTGCTTACCTGACCAGCTCTTAAAAATTTCCAGTGACGGAGTTTCCACAACTTGCTTAGGCAACTGATTCCAGTGGTTAATCGCCCTGACAATAGGAATATTTTCCTAATGTCCAACCTGAACCTCTCTTGCTGTAATTTAAGCCCACTGCTTCTTGTCCTGTCATTGGCTATGTCTACACTGTAAAAGCTAAGTCAACTTTAAATGGGTGCCCTGGCTTAAGTCGACTTTATAAAGTTGAATTAATGGCCCCACTACACTAAGGCGATTTTATTAAGTCGACTTAATGAGTCCACATTGCCTTCAGTTGACTTAATAAAGTCGACTTAACAGTAAGGTCACCTTTATAAGTGGACCTTATAAAGTCGACTTTACTGGACCCTAAAGTCGACTTTATTGCCCTGCAGTGTAGATAGGGCTCTGTTTAAGTCAACTTAAGGGCCCTTAAGTTGACTTAAACACATAGTGTAGATGTACCCATTGGCAGTTAAGGGGTATGTCTACACTATAAAAGCAAAGTTGACTTAGTAACTCCACATTGCCTTAAGTCAACTTAATAAAGTCGACTTAACTGTAAAGTTGACTTTATAAGTGGAAGTAATAAAGTCGACTTTACCTGATGCTAAAGTTGACTTTATTGCCCTGCAATGAAGACAGAGCTTTGTTTAAGTCGACTTAAGGACCCTTAAGTCAACTTAAACACACAGTGTATACATACCCAAGGAGAATAATTTTTCCACCTCCTCCTTGTAACAACTTTTTAGGTATCTGAAAACTGATACCATGTCCCTCTAAGTCTCCTCTTTTTCAGACTGAACAAACCCAGTTCTTCCAGTCTTTCCACCTAAGTCAAGTATTCCAGACCTTTAATCACTTGTGTTGCTCTTCTCTGGACTTTCTCCACATCTTTCCTGAAATGAGGCACCCAGAACTGGAGACAATACACTAACTGAGGCCTAATCAGGGTGGAGTAGAGTGGAACAATGACTTCTTGTGTCTTACCTACAATACTCCTGTTAACTCATCTCAAAATGATGTTTTCTTTTTTTGCAACGGCATTACACAGTTGACTCATATTTAGCTTGTGGTCCACTATGACACCCAGATCCCCTTCTGCAGTACTCCTTCCTAGGCAGTCATTGCCCATTTGAATGTGTGAAATTCCTAGTTCTTTCCTAAGGCCAGGTGTTAAAGTAAGGGGAAACTCACTGGAATGCCATTATGGGGCCCACCATTTTTAAAGCCCAGCATTCTGGGGCCCCTAAAAATAGAAACAGCAGCTGAAATGCAGTGTTTCAGTGCCCCAGCCATGCACCCTCCCCACCCGCTACTCTGACTTACTCGCCTCGCCCCCCGACAGATGTGCTCCCCCAGGGGCTGCTTCACATTGCCATGGCCCCAGCACTCTCCTGGAAGGGGCAGATGCGTAGTGAGGACATCATCACAGAGCACTGCTCTTCTCCTGCCCATGCTGGCTATGGAGGAACCCAGGGAGACCATTTCCAGGAAAGCAGCAAATTGGCCTCTATCAAGGAGACCTTTCTGGTGGCTTCACGACCGCCGGGGCTCGGGGCTGCCCTAACAGCAGAGATAGCCGAGGAGGAGGTGAACAAACCCAGAAAGAACAGCGAGCCCATAACGAACAGCCAGGTGGAGGAGTTGGGTGGGGGGTAAGTCTGTCTGTCTGTTGGAGGAGGAACTGTGGGGAGGGGACTATGAAGGGCTGGAGTGGGGGCTGGATGGAGGGCTGGGGAGTGGGGGCTAGGGACAGAGGGGGCTAAGAAGGTGCAGAGGGGGTTGTGGGCTGAAGGGGGTGGAGTGGGGGAATGGGGGCAAGGGGACTGAAGGAAGCTGGAAAGGTGTGAAGGGGGTTGAGGGGCTGATGGTGTGGAATGAAGATGGGGGAGTTGGGGGTGAGGGGCTAGGAGGGCTGGAGGGCGGACTTGGGGGCAGGGAGCTTAGGGAATGGGGATGGGGGCTGAAGACATGGGGAAAGAGAGGTCTGACGTGGGTACTAGTGGACAAGGTAGGGGTGATGTGGATTTGAGGCTGTGCTTTGTGTGTAAGGAAAGAGATGGTGGGGCTCAAAAATGTGTACCTAGCATGGGGTCCACACATGCATAAAGGGGGCCTGGGCAATAGGAGAAGGTGGCCAAGAGGTTCAGAGGGCTCCAGGGCCCATCAAATTATACTTTAAACACTACCGAAGGCTACATCTACACTACACTACACTACCTCAGACAGCCACAGCTACAATTACAGTGGTGGGCAGTGTTCATACAGCCATCATTTTGTTGGTGGATTGTGTCCCGACTGGGATCACTTCCACCAGCAAAAGTGGGGGGGGGGGGAGCTGAAAGGCCAGCGTTGTCATTAAAAAGGAAAGACCAGCAGGATCTTATTCAGGCAATGTGTCACATTTACTGTAAATATAAGAATAGCAAAAAGTGCATGCACACATGCATAAACATTCATACCCACCAAGCTCTGCAGGCTGATGTGATACAATTACCAGTCCTTTCATGTATTGCTCTTGTCAGCCTAGTGGCTGATTACGCTGGGCATGAGGAGAGAGTCAGGCCTCTATTGGGCACAAATCCAGTGCTCCAAGATGACAGTTGCAAAATGAGACTGAAAGCATCCATGTTTTTATCCATTTTATACATTTGTTGTCTCTCTTGTAAGTCTATGGGCCTTGCTGTGTCTTGCTGCTTCAGAATGTTTCAGTGTGATCAATGATCACTAGTCACTTGCAGACATGACATTTGTCTTCCCTAGATTGTATTTTTTTTCTTTTTCTGGGGGGAGGAGGTGGATCCTTCTTGCTTTTTAGGGATTTGTTTGCATTGTTCAGCATTAATGTGGCACTTGAATTGCATTAGGACAAGTCCCCATCAACTGATACCATCACAAATACCTACCTAAACTAAGTTTCATCAAGAATACAAAATGGAGTCCATTATGTAAGCTGGAGTTCCAAATTCCCAATATGGCGCCTTGTTGGACATCCTTTATAACGTCTATTAAACAGAGTTACAGAATTATTTAGCTATGATACTAAAGAACAGATACATAAGATTAACTGACATAAACTTTAAAAGGAAGTTCAATTATTTGTGCCACTACACTACACTGCACCCTTTCTGGGGATCTAGGAACCGTACTTCTGGCCACAGCAACAGCACTGCTGCAACCACCAGGGCTCTCAAGTCCCTGGTGGCAGCCACGACTGAGGCGCGTGTGTCCCCCAGCCCTGGGGCTCCCCCTTCCCTGGGTCCAGTAGCAGCAGGGCTTCAGTCACTGGTCCCAGCAGTGAGGGAGGCAATCCCTTGGGTTTGCCCCAGTGACTGCCATGCCCCCACCCCTGGGACCAGGTTGAGCCCCAGAAGCTGAAGCCTGGCTGAGCCCAGGGAAAACTGACACTCGGCTGCCTTAACGTTGCTGACAGAAGCCCTATGCTGGCTTGTTCAGGTGGTTTTATTTTGTTGACAAAGTACAGCAGTTTTGTTGGCAAAGAGGGGAGTTAAGTGTGTACGCTAGGACAGTTTTGCTGACAAAACTTTGTAGTGTACGTGAGGCCTAAGTGGAGCACTTTGCATTTATCATTATTGAATTTCATCCTCTATATCTCAGCAGAGCCACAAGTACGCTTCCAGCACCGGGGACAGGAAGCCAGAAAGGTGCCCCCCACCCCCACGCCCTGATCTGACCTGGGGCCTGATCTGTCCGGAAGGGGGGGGGGGTGCTTCCCCTACCATCGGGCAAGAGCAGCTGTGCTAAAGGAAAAAAACAACAGTTGAACTTAATTTGAGTGCAGGATTAAATAGCTAACAGTTTATTACAGATGATAATTGGATTAATTGCTGCAGCAAGGAGGGAGCAGTTAGGTGCTGGGTTTTGTTTTTATGATGTATTACAAAAACTTTTAGGCTATGTACATGCTTATTTCAATTTAAGTTAAATCGAAATAGAACAGAACAGAACAGAACCATAGGGTTGGAAGGGACCTTGTGAGATCATCAAGTCCAACCCTCTGAAATAAGTTAATTGGAAAAAAATCCTTAATTCGAATTAACTTAAATCAAAATAAGCAAAAACCTCAAATCGAAAAGCAAGTCCAGGCACAGGACTTGCTATTTTGAAGCAGGAGAGGGGCACCATGGGAGGTGTGGCAACATGGCCCCCTCACTGGGTCCTGCCCCCATCCAATATATACAAAAAGGAAGGCACCCTGGGAAGGAGAAGGGCAAAAGTGTTATTTTGAAATAACAGTTATTTCGAAATAACACAGCCGAATGGCGTTATTTTGAAATAAGCATTTCGAAATAACAGACTATTCAAATTAAAGTAGTTTAAGCAATTTTGAAATAACGTGTCTTGTTTCGAAATGATGGAGCTCATCATTTTGAAACAAGAAAACATTGTGTGGACCTAATCTTTCTTAAATCGAAATAACCAGTGTTATTTTGATTTAAAAGATACATGTGGACATACCCTTATAGTTTAATAGTAATATGAATGTATATACATATACATAAGGTAATAGTAATACGATTTAATTTTTTTTTATTGGTACAGGCTAATAATATTTTATAAAAGGGAGTAAGGTTAGGAGGGATAAGAATTTTATATACCGACAGCAGGGGCTGGGGGAGTTTCTTCCATCCTGCCCCAAACATCCCTGGCTGCTCTCACCCGGTGGCTGGGGAAGCACCTGCTGCCAGGTCGCTAGCTGTAAAAATTGCTGTAATAAAGTGCAAGCCTAAGGGATTTTAACTGGTGCCTCTCTGTTCCCCCCACCCCCTTGTTCCAGACACCAAACATCCGTGACACATAACCATCTTGCCTTATCGTACTAGTAGAGCCTACCTCAATCCTAGAAAAGTAGAGAAAGATTAAAGATAAAACACCCAAGTCCCTCAGATCCCGCTGGTTCTACTGCTGTGCGTCTGCTTAGATAAGATCAGCTCCTTGGCTCCTTCTCTGGCCTCCTGCACCCAGATCCAGACAACTTCAGCTCCAGCTCTGCTCAGCTCTCTGCCGGTTCAGCTGCTGTGGGTCTGGTCTGCACAAATCAACTCAGCCCAGCTTCCTTGCCTGGATTCTCTGGCTCCCAGCTGTCGGCTGCTTAGTGCTCCCTCCTTAGCTCGGCCCCACACTCTCTCTAGCTTGCCCAGGCACATCCAGCCTGCAGTTTCAGCTCGGGGCAGGGGAGCACTCTCCTGGCTTCCTAATTGTCCTGTCCAGCCGATTTCCAAAGGGATAGCCGTGTTAGTCTAGTCCAGCAAAAAAAACCAAGGAGTTGTGTGGCACTTTATGACTAACAGATTTATTTTTCGCATGAGCTTTTGTGGGAGACAATCCCACGTCCTCAGATGCTTCGAAGATGGGTGAACTTCAGTCAATCAGATTATCTTGGATCACTGGCCTCTCCCAGTGGCCCTGGGGCTGTCTGTTTCTGAGTCCTGGCTGTAGTGGCCAATCAAAAAGGCCCATTCAGTTTCAGTAAGGGGCTCTCAGTCCCCTTACACAAGTTTTGCCTGGTTTTGGCATTGGGTATCTATGTGACAGGGACAGACACTGTGTCAGTTGGGCGGTGGCGGTGCCATAGATTTTGCCCCATTTCGGCACTGGGCATCTATGCTACAGAAAGGGAGACATGACACAAACAGCGGCTGTTCTGCAGGGGTTACAGGTTTGGCATTTTGCATCTGTGTGCCCGCAATGGACAGTAACAATTCCCAGTAAAACCCAGCGAGGCAAGATTAGAGGTGCCCACCTAGCACAGGTGGCATAGCAGTGGTGTGGTGCTGGGGTGGTGGGAGGGGCTTTCTCCCCCCTATCTAAAAGGGCTGTACACTAACTACAAAGCAAGTTCCGATCACACAGAAGGAAGGAAGAACAGATGCGAAACGCTTTCACTGGGTTCCTGGAACTGCTGCAGCAGATGTGCACACAGTGAGTGGGGGTTTTCTATCAGAAACTTGAGGAAATATGACCCCACGCACACAGAGGCTGGGGAGTAAATGCAGGGGGACGGACTTTCAGCCCACTAAGCACCAGGGGTTGTGGGAGAGATCTGGCTCCACAGGCTGCAGGAACTAGCCACACTCTGTCCCAGGGATGCCAGGGCAGGGAGATCTCGAGAAGCCAGGGTGGGGAAAGGGAGGGGGTAAAGCAGGAGGAGGCTGGGAGACTGAGCCCTGGGGTGCAGAGAAAATGGGTGTGAAGAGAGCTGGCGTAAGGTCCCCGGGGAGGAAAGAGGTGTTGGGTGGCAGATGCTGATTAACCGCTGTGCAGGGGAGTGGGGAGATTTGGAGACCCCCAGAGTAATCTCTTAGAATCTGGATTCTCAGAACTGAGTGCTGGAAGGGAGCCAGCAGATTTCTAGTCCCATGCCCTGCTCAGGATAAGACAAATCTGGCTAAATCAGTTTCTGGGGTTTCACTCCCCCTGCTGGAGAGTTTGGACCTGGGGGGGGAACAGGCCTGCAGGCAGCATGTGTTGGGCTAGGCAGCTGCAACTGATATCCATACTTCACCTGGCCCCAACCCGCATCTCTTTCTCCATGAGGGGTCCCCACACCCAGCACCGAGCTCTGTTGTCAGTCAGTGTTGACATGTCAGTTTAAAAAACACTGAACAGATGGTCCCTCATCACCACCCTGCGCAGGGGAGCCTGGAGCAGCTCACCTAGCACAGAATTAGATCTTGGTTTTAAACTGGTTTATAGAACAGGCCAATATGGCTGTGGCACCTATTGTTTTGGCTATATGGACTGGTTACATTAGATTAGTGACAGAAGGAGCCATCTTGCTGCAGTTCCACTATCTGAGTTGCTCTGACTCGGAAGGTGGAACAGAGAAGAGATCAGAGCTGCACCAGAGCTAGGCTTTTAAACCTTAATTCCCTCTGATGGAGCAGGGGGGCGGCAGAGACCTCAGCTCAAAATGGAGTCCGAAACCTGTGACGGTTTGTCTCCCACCTGTGAGTGTTACAGCAGGTTCCCCTGTGCAGGAGGCTTTCTATCAGAACCATTAAGTTTCAGCATCCAGAAGTGAGTCAGGACTCAAAACATGGGGATTTAAAAATCCTGTTTTATTTTTTTCCTCTTTTTCTTTTCTTTTAAGGGTGGAATTAGAGCTCATTTTCAAACTTTTCTCTGCATCCACAAAGACTGGAAACTTAGGCCTCATCCAGAATAGAAAAATTACATGGACCTAACCTAGCATAAGTTGACTTATATGCAATGGCTCATGTCCACACCGCCTTCTTTGGGTCAGTGGTGCATGTCCTCACCATGAGCTCTTTTGCCAAACTAAGAAGGGCAGTGTGGGGTGGTTAGGGCTCCTGGCAGGCTATCTCCACTCCTCATTTCTCACCAGGGGTATGGCTACATGAGGACTTTAAGTCGACTTCGGGATGCTTAAGTCAACTTAAGGAACTCCCTGGGCACATTTGGAGTTCATTAGCTCAACTTAAGCACTTGCTTAATTCAACTTAACAGCTCCTCCCCTTAAAGTCAGCTTTAGGGGTTAACACAGTGTGTCCATTAAAGTCAACTTAATAATGTCGACTTAGTGCAATAGAGCTTTTTTAAGTCAACTGTATAAAGTCAGCTTAACCCTGGGAACCCATCTAAGAGTGACTTTTTTAAGTCAACTTCAAATGTGTATCCTGGCTTAAGTCTATTTAATGAAGTCGACTTAAACAAACGGGGCCTCACTAAGTCAACTTAATAACCTCGACTTTAAGTAGACCTTATTAAGTCGACTGTAACTGAGCCCTGTAGTGTAAACATAGCCCAGGAGACAGACTCAGGCTTCTCCCATCTGTGCTTCCTCCCAGGAGCTGGTAGAAGCCGCCCAGTGCTTCTCTATTGGAAATGGGCAGCCAGCAGTGGTACCCAGACGCCCACCCTCTTGTCCCATGTCTGGTTGGGAGCGGGTTCCAGCTTAGCTGTCCATGGGGCTTTCCTGTCAATTTTACTGCTCCAGCAACAGCTTACCACCCATGAAAAGGGGAGATAGTGTCTACAGGGACACTGCTTTTCCCTAACTACACTTCTGTGGTTTTACTATGTTGGTCTAGCCGGTGAGTTACATTGGTGGGAGGAGATTTTAATCTGTACACCTTCACAGCTTTGTCAACAAAACTCTCCTGTGTAGACTAGCTCTAAATTTTTTAAATGAAAGCTGAGATTTTTCTCTAATTACTCAACCTTCGGAGCCAGGCTTTGGAAAACACCAAATTATCCTAAAATCACATCACATTTGCAACAGGGTGGATACTTTCACAGCAGTCTCTGGTACAGGGGATTTAGAAACCTAGCTGTCTGCAGTGCAGTAGTGCCTGGATGACCCGTCTGGAGTTGGAAGCCTGTTGGGCCCTCATCTTCCTTTGATTTAAATAGAAAATGTGTCCAAATTTCAACATAGCAGCTGTGCCCTTTCCCCCACATAGCGAACAATGTTTGGCGGTGGAGCTGAGGCGCTCCACACCTGCATTTCTTTCTCCATCGTGTTTTTTTTAATGTCATTTACTAAGAGCGAGAACACTGTTTTGGTGCCTGGGACATGTTCTGATCGGACTGTGCCCCTTGCAATTGGCGGCACCTCGGGCTGGTGGCACAAAACGCACCCTTTAATGGAGCAGCTCTATTTAGCCACTCCAGGACGCCCAGGCAAAAGCCCCATTCGCCCCACCATAGTTACGGCCCTGCATTTACACTTCTGGAGAGGGGAGTCACTTTGAAATTTAGCAAAAGAAGCAATGAGGCCTGTGGAACTTTTAACAACTAACAAATGTACTTTTATCAAATGTTAAACTCTAAAATTGAATTTCCCTTGGGATGATGTGGGACAGAAAAGAAGGAGCATTATTTTTCATTCCCTCTTCCCCAGCTGAAGGGATAAACAGCTCACCAGGATCTGGTGAGCAAATAGACAATTTGACTTTTACTACTGGAGTTCATAGACATCACTGGTGCCGGGCATGGGGGGGAAGGGGAGGAGGAGAAGGAGAAGGGGGTCACAAGCCCCCAGTCCCAGTGCCCCAAGTCCCATTGGCAATGCAGGATCTGACTGCCCTGAGCTGTCCTGACCCCGGCCGGTACCTGGGGCCAGACCGCAATACTGGCAAAAGCTCATCCGGCCCCAGCCCTTGCCCGAGAGCTGGGACCAGGCCACCAACGGTGGCAGAATCCAGCTCTGATGCTGGCTGGGGATCTGGGGCCGGGCCCTGACTGGAAACTGGGAGCCTCCAGGTCTAGCTCAGGGCCTGGGTCCACTGATGGTGGCGGCAGGAGCCAATTCTGGCCTCGGCCTCTGGCCAGAGATTCAGGGCCAGGGGCAGGGCCAGTGCGACAGTGGACCAGGCCAGAGAGGCCCTGGGCCCTGAACATTTTGAGGGGCCAGCAACGCCCCTGCAGGTGTTGCTGCTTTGTATGTTGCGCTCGGGTCAGGATCATGCTTACTTAGTTAGCTGACGCCTAGTGTGTTACTTTTGTGCCAAGCCCTGCTCTGGTTCATACTTTTAGCTCCAGCAAGGCCAAATAAAATAGGACTTATGGAGGAGTGCCAGTGTCATTCTGCTGAATTACCATCAGTAAGACTGATGGTACCAGAACTATTAGTGATTTGGAGAATAAAATTACTTTGTTTTCTGTACCTTCAAATGATTCTCTTGTTCCAGTTCCCATCCAAAACCATCCCAGAGAACTGCTTTCCATGGGTTACTTGACTTGATCCTCAGAAGAGGGATCTATTACAGAGGTGGACAAAATTTGCTCCCAGGTAGGTGCCAGCAGTTTAATTTTTGGTTGCCAGAGGGCTCTCCTCCTTTATGTTTACACAGTGGAGCTAGGTGACAGGCTGCTAAAACTGGTTGCCATGGCAATCAGAAACATTGACTTGTCAAGGTCTGGTCTATCATAGGAGTGTGTGGAGGAAGTTATGTGACTTGCAAGAACATTCCTGTGGACAGATTGTCCCTGAGTACTTACAGATCAGATAAGTATTATCCAGGCATTCTTGCTCAAACCCTAATCTCAGGGTCTGTCCACACATCTTTTATTTTGAAATAACACTCGTTATTTCGAAATAAAGAGATTAGGGCCACACGACGTATTCTTATTTCCAAATGATGGGCTTCATCATTTCGAAATAGCTTAAAACTTCTTTAACTCGAAACGGCTGTTATTTTGAAATAACGCCGTTCAGACATGTTATTTCAAAATAACCATTATTTCGAAATAACACTTTTGCCCTTCTCCTTCCCAGGGTGCCTTCCTTTTAGCCTATATTGGGTGGGGGAATGGCCCAGGGAGGGGGCCATGTTGCCACACCTCCTATGGTGCCCCTCTCCTAAAGCAAAATAGCAAGTCCTGTGTTTGGACATGCTATTTCGCTTTGAGCTTTTCTCTTAATTCGAATTAACATTTTCTTAATTTGAATTAACTTATTTTAGAATAAGGACTTTATTTCAAAACAACTCATTTCGAAATAACTTATTTTGAAATAATGATGTATGTGTGGACATAGCCTCAGTCTTGGTTCTCTCGTCTATACTATCAGTTCTTGAGGTGATCTTTCCTCTCTCTCTCCCCTCAGGTTCAGCTCAGAGACCAGCTCACCATTTGTCACAGGAAATGACAATCTGTTTATCTGACTGCTGGGGAGGATTAGGCTGCTGATCATCTGCTGGGAGATTTGACAGATAGGAAGGGGTCAAGAATGACAAAAACAGACATGAATCAGGTGAGTGGCTTCTCCTCTTGAATGGCCCCTGGAGATTCAAGCATGGTTCAGCTAGTAAGGGTTAGGAATCAGTTTACTTTACGGCTTCCCTATTCTCAAATGGTCCTGAGTTTGTCCATTTCCCAGAGCCGGATCCTCAAAGGTATTTAAGGATCTGCCCCAAAATCTGGAGGCTGTTTTAGTTTGAGCCTGGGAGTATGCCTGCCTATTAGCTGGAGAGTAGCCCTTAGCTAGAAGGAGGTTCCCTGGCTGAGGACGCCTCTCTCCATTAATAGCTGTGAGCATTGTGTGAAGCTACAGCTGGTCTTACAGGTCAAGTGTTCATCAAAAGTTTTGCTGGCAGAATTGCCTAGTGTAGACATAGACCAGATCTCACTCCATTAGGCGTCTGGACCCATTTCAAAGGGGTAGGCACGTTAGTCTGCGCTCAGCAAATGACAAGGAGTCCTGTGCCCCCTTGGAGACTTAACAAGAATTTGGGGCGGTGAGGGGAAGAGGAATACGGTCTCATGGGCTACAACCGATGTCCCTCAGATGCATGAAGTGGAAACCTCAATTTGTTGGGTATATATACACATGCAATGAAGGGTGAGTTACAGTTTAGAAGAAGGGCGAGTGCTAACGAGGTCAGTTCAATCAGGGTGGAAGAGGCCCATTCAAAACAGTTGATGAGGCTCTGCGGCAGGCGGCACCACAGGAGGCTGGAGGTGTTTCTCCATCATGGAGCCTCCAGCCACCTGGAGCAGCAGCGCCTCCTCCCACCAGACTGTGGCTGCCCTTGCACCCAGGGACCAACAGGACCGTGGAGCATGGGAAGGCTGGTGCTTGTCCTAGATGCTGCTCAGCTCAGAGGCACTCCCCTTCCATGGGCTCCTAGCTTCGTGGGGGGGTCCCTGCTCTTGCAAGGTGCTCTCTGCGAGGGCTGGGGTATATGTGGAAAGGACATTGGGACCAGTTTACACAAAAACTGTACCATGCACAAGTGCATTTTCTCCCCAGGGGAACTCCAGAGTATATGGAGGCCAGGACTGATTAGAAAACATCTGCCAAAGAACAGAACCCCTGCGAGGAGTAAGTACTGCTCCCCCTTGTAAGCAGCCCAAAGAAGCTATAGTAGGGTGCAAGCCAGGGAAGAGGCACTTCATGGGGAGCCTCCCATTTATGTGTGACAGAGGGGCTGCACTGCAGAAACTCACACTGCGTGAGTTGGAGTTCCCTCCATGAAGAATAGGACTTATTAAAGTCTGGCAGATGGACAGCACTAGAGGATTGGGGGCTCTTTCTGGGTAAGTACCCTTGGCCTCACTTTCCTCGCCCCTGTGTGCCATATGCAAAGAAAAACTAGCCATTAAATGGGCCTGGGGGTGGGGCCATTTAGTCAAGGAAGCAAGAAGCAATGGTCTGATTTGTCAGGAGGGGCGGTTCAAACTAGTATGGGGCATGCTTATTGGCTTGGAGCAGCCACGGCAGGCTAGGCTCCCTCCTTGCACTCAGGCGGGTTATTGTCTTCGGGCTTCCCAGTGCGGCAGAATTGGGACTGGACTTCAGACAGCAGTGGCGGAATTGTGGCGAGGAGTGGGAGGGGTCAGCCCAACTCAGCCAGGCTTCTGCTGGTGGGAAGTGCCAGGTAAGTGGTCCAAGCAGGAAAGCAGGAGGAGAAAAGGAGTAGGTTTGGCAAAAGTGTACTGCCCTGGGGTCTGGAATTCCTGTCTGCAGGCCTGATTATGGAAGTAAGGTTTTGCTGCCCTCAAGAACCTCAGGGCACCCCATGGACTCCAGTCACTGGGGGGCCTGCAAAGCAGGGGCCACCCTCCAATGGACTCTGTAGATTAGTTTTTGCTACTGTGTCAAAGGTGAGCCCTCCCTTGGACTCCAATCACTAGACTGTGGCACCTGGGAAAAGGGGGGTCCCCATGGCTCTAGGGGCCCCCCTGAGTTCATAGAGCACTGAAAGACCTTGTGGTTGGAGTCCATGGGCAGAAGCCCTTAGTTTTTCAGTGCAGCAAGATCCAGTGGCCAGAGTCCATTGGAAGGGGGCCCCTGTTTTTCGAGGGCAGTGAAGCCTTATGTGTGGGCTCCATGTAGGAAGCTCCCTTTCTGAGGCAGCAGGAGGCATTTTCCAGGGCAGGGAGACTTAGTGGGCAGAGTCCATGGAGTGGGAGAAGCATCCCGATTTTCCTCAGTTGTAATGCATGGTGGCTAAAGTGCAGAGCCAGGAAGAGAGGGCTGATGACCACATTCTGCAGGGAAGATACGTATTTCATTGGGGACGAAGGTAGAATGGCTGTCCTCTAGGTGTATGTGCACTTACCTCACAGGAGAGGAAAGCTGAGTGTCCAAAATTCATGCATGAGGTGAGCTTTCTGATTTTCTGAGCAGTAAGATCTATTATTTGAGCCCATGGTCGACGGTCCTCCAGGTTCATGCTGCAGGATATCCTACTTGCTGGAGCTCGTGCAGGGCCCCGGTTTCACAGTGCAGAAAGACTTGTTAGCCGGATTCCATAATGAGCCCCCCCAATTCCACAGCATTTCAAGGTCTGGTGGCCAGAGTCCATGGGCCGGATCCC
>ML682131.1:0-21858 GCA_007922195.1 Podocnemis expansa
TACCTTATCAGCTAGTTGCTTCTACTGGCCCTCTTCCAGGCATGCTAGTAAGACAGAGGAAATGCAGCTCTCCCCCCATCCCAAGGCCTGCTGAGCTATCCATCTGTGTCTCAAAGCTGTTAGGTCTCAGCACACTGTAAGGTCTCAGCCCCAGAATTCCTCCACAATTCCCTCCCCTGAAGTTACAACACCTAGTGGCAATAGCCTTACCTTCTTTAATTCTAGTTCTTGTGCCTTTACTTTTTGAATTATCTTGAGCCATTTTTCTATTTTGCTTTTCCTTTGCAACATGATTTTAGCACACAGCACAAACCTTACACCACACATACAGTATGACAAGAAGTAAAATCAGTGTCACCAGTCCAGATATTAGTCATTTTCCCCATGCTCCCAGGTCTGGTACTCAAGACCACAACCAGAATAAGAGTCCGCTGTCCTTTTGTTGACTCATTCGTCCCTCAAGGACTTTTAGGTCTTTTGAGCGAGCCTTGATCTGGTGTGAATAGTCACTTAGACTAAAGCAACAGAGTCCATCGAACTTTTCACAGCCATGGACGTTGTGAACTAGTAAATAGTCCAGGGCCAGGCAGTTTTGTAACACTGCCTTTTTAAGTTCCATTTTTTCTTCACTTACGGCCTCAATTAAGGTAAAAGTAAGATTAATACTTTTAGCTAAGACACAAGCTAGCTTTGACATATCTATGTAGGCCTTCTCAGCCAAGGCTGGAACTGCAGGTAGGGATACTGCCAGTGCTACTACTTCAGTTTTAGAGAGAGAAGATTAAGTTCATCATTACAGGGAGGATAACCGCCCAAAAGCACAAGGACTCCCATTAGCATTGGCAGGTATATAGGAATAGGAACTATTTCCACATAACATAACAAAACCCTTCAGCAAGTATATAGGTTGGGAAATAAGTGAAATATTAAGGACCTGAGTGCAGTTTAGACCTCCAGGAAACCTCCGTTGGAGCACTGAGGCACCGGTCCAATATACACATTCGGGGGCAGATAACGAGCCCATAAGACCTAGCTCCAGCTGGTGCTGGTTAACCCCAGAAGCTAGACTTCCTTTATTCCCAAAGGAATAGATTAAAGGACCCCACTGTTTCAGGAAAGTGAAGCCCAAGATATCAATGTTGCGGAGGTTGGATTTCCTTCTTACTGCTTTCAAAGTGAGGGGAACACCAAAAAACAGGTTTTGCATAGGCCATCTATTGTAAATTGTGGGGAGCACACAAAATTGGGTAGTATTAAGGCTGGCCTGGACCAGCTCCAGGAAAACATTATTATCTGCACTGTGTTTGGAAGGCTGGAATCAGTCCCAATATCAGGACTGGCAGACCGATCATCATGGTTAGGCCGTTCAACTTTATGGCAATGGGAGGCATGTGTCCAGGCCTGACGTCCTTCACACTTGATGGCGGTGTGGGTGACCAGCAAAACTTGGCATGTTCCCAACCAGCAAGGAGCCAGACAATTCTTTCTTCTGAATTCCCTTGATCAGGACCCAGTTTCCAGGCTGAATAGTATGGCAGGTCTCAGTCTCAGGAGGGAGATGAGCAGCTTTAACCTGTGAATGTAAAAGCTGGAGTGAACTTGTTAAGGTGATACAATACTGCACAATTTCATTATCTAGCATTGCAAGAACCTCCCTTCTCTATAGGGCTCTGGCCTTACCCACATTGCACAACTGATATGGGGCAGGAGGCACACAGCAGTTTTGCCTTAATGCTTATAAAGGGGCCAAACCAAAATTTTGAGATCTTACTGCATATATCCCCTTTGTTAGAGTGCACTCCCCAATGAGCCACTTGGACTAAATGCTAGACTAAAGTCCGGGGGGGAGGGGGCACAGGCCAGCCCTCAGGATGTCACCAGATGCCTTGATCATTCTTGTAACAGGCGGCTTTTCTCCATAGGTGGAATTCTCCCCATGAAGCTTGTTCCTGCAGGAAGCATAGGCCATCGAGTAGGGGAGTAGCTTGTAGTTGTAGGGAGGTTGCCAGCACAACAGATCCAGCCAGGCCATTCTGGGCAGCAAGCTTGGTGGTGGCGGCAGCCCTTCCGTTTCCCTGAGGCTCCTCAGAGGAGGAGAAGGTAGGAGCCTTGCAGTGAATAACAGCTAAGGCAACGGGTAACAGGATGGCTTCCAACAAAGCTTTAACAAAAGGTGCATAAGAAATAGGAGTGCCCCCAGAGGTGAGGAACCCATGTCCACACCACAACACCCCAAAGGAATGACAGACCCCAAAGGCATACCAGGAAACAGTGTAAACATTTACAGAGAGTCCTTGAGCTATGGCACATGCACGAGCCAGGGCTATCAGCTCAGCTGGCTGAGCTGAAGTTAATTCAGGTAGGGAACAGACAGGCTGGTAAGCCTTGAGCAACAGGATCCAATGCTTGACTATAACAGGCCACTGGGCGTATGTGGGACCCAAAAGGCTGAGTTAAAACACCTAGGGCAAAACTCTCAGACTCATGGCAATACAGAGTAGAAGACTTTTCATAGTCTGGCCTGAGTAAAACAGGAGAAGAGGCCAAGGCCCTTTTTACCATACCAAAAACCTTTGCAGCCTCCTTTGACCACTGGAGCGGATGGGATGAGGAGTCTGAAAGCATGGCATAAAGAGGTGTGGTCATAGCAGCATACCCATAGATTCATTGTCAACAATAATTGGCAGCTCCTAGGAAGCGATGCAGTTGCTTCTTGGTGGCTGGCTGGGGGAGAGAGAAAATGGCTTCCACTTGGGATCCCTTTAACTTGTGCTCAGTAGCCGAGATAGGATGACCTAAACAGGTAACCTTTGGAAGACAAAACTGTAATTTATCTCTGGTAAACTTATGGCCCTTAAGAGTGAGATGGCACAAGAGTTTAATGGAGGCCTCTCTGCAAATAGAAGGGTTGTCAGCAGCTACCAACAAATCATCAGAATATGAAATCAATGTTGCCTCTTATAGGTGAAGGCTAATAAATATTGAGATTAAAAAGCCACGGGAACAGAAAAGAAGTCACTGCTTAAACCAACAACTGTAAAGTAGGTAGCCAATTCAGGGATGGAAGCAAGGATAGTAGAGGGGTTAGGCAGAACAGGGTGCAGGGGTAGAACCAAATCATTTACAGCTCAAAGGTCCTGAACAAATCAGTATATCTGTTTTCCCTCTGGGGTAAAACTTCCTTCTTTAGGAACTGGCAAAATTGGAGTATTAACCGGACTAACAGTGGGTACCACAATCCCTTGAGACAGTAATGACTCTATAACAGGTGCAATACCCTCCTCCGCCTGGCGGGACAGGGATACTGAGGTACAGATGGGAATGAACTGTTGGGTTTAACTTTAATTTCCACAGGTGGCACCCCGAGTAGCAAGCCCACATCATTGCTGTAGGTTGCCCACAAGGAGTCGGGAACAACACTGAGATCCTCCTGTTGGCCAGCAGGAGGTTCATCCTGTTCCCCCTCCATAACCAAGGCCATCATGAAAGGATGGAGCAATTCCAGGCCTGAGACATTACTGTGTGCTGAGGCCTAGCAGCACTGAGACATGGATGGATAGCTCAGCAGGCCTTGGGATGGGGGGAGAGCTGCATTTCCTCTGTCTTACTAGCATGCATGGAAGAGGGCCAGTAGAAGCAACTAGCTGATAAGGTATGCTGAAGAGAGTTACGCTGAGCCTGTGTCTGTGATCCAAGGACAGTATACTGAAATTTGGAGACAGAGAAGGTGTTTGGATTTGCCTGCAGATTTCTGAAAGTCAGCCCGTTTGTGTCAGCTCAAGGACTAGGCCAAAGCCTGTGGCACAGCTGAATTATGATTGGAAGTTATGTGGGAATGAGGTGGGTCAAAGGTAGGGGCTGTAATTGGGGGCATTTTGGTGGAAAAAGGCTGGCCCCAGAACTTAATTGGCTATACAGCAATAGTTTATGCTTTGTAATATGATCTAATATGTCACTATATAAGAATAATGTACACTATTCTCAGGGCTCTTGGGTACTTGCCCTTGGGCCTGCAGCTGTGTAGAATAAAGCTCCACTCCTCACTAAATTTGTGCCCCCCCCCTTACTGAGAATTCCTCTACAGGAACTTGCCCGTGCTCCCCCCTCCACCCGAGCCAGGAGACACACAGGCTTCCTGTACTGTAACTCCCCCAGTTTCACACCCCTTGCCATGGCTCTCAGCATGGTGTTCCTGCCTGATAGCCCTCTTAAAAACATCATCATACCTTAAAGCTTCCTCACCTGGAACTTCATTAAACCCAGACAAAGCCTTATCCAACAACTTAGCTACAGGAGTGGGAAATTTTTGCTCCTCAGAAATCTTAGGCAATACACAAGGCTTTTCAACAGCGGTGAAGTCGTCTTTAAAGCAGTTTATCTCTTGATAAACAGGAAACATTTCATTGCAGATGGGTGTTTCAGATGTGGAAGGAAACACTGGGAACATTGAATTACCCATGAGGTTCCCATTTTTCTCCATCAGTCTGGTGGATTCTTTTTTCAGCTTCTCTAGCTCTTTCTGCAGCCTCCCTGATTTCTTGATCAGTTTCTTTTGCTTTCCCTGCATCCACTTTAGCTATAGCCAGAGTCACCTCTGCCAGCTTAAACTGGAAATCACATCTGTGGGCAGCTTCCTAAATTGACTGCTCAGCTCTCCTGCGCTCAACTGTTATTCTAAATTCTGTGTTGGCTTGCCATTTTAGAAATCCTCAGTCTTTTTCTTCCCCCGGATCCTGTTTTTCCTCCCTCTTTGACCTTTTCTCCAGAACTGCTCCTTAGCCAGTAGGCCTCCAGTCTGTAACAGTGCATGAGATTCTTCTGTCCTCAGTGCAGGAATCTCTACTTGTCTCTTTTGAATCTCATCAGATTTCTTTTGGCCCGATCCTTTAGTTTGTCTAATCCAGTTCATCTTCTTGGCCACCACTTCCACCTCAGCTGGAGCAGTCCTCTCCCTCAGCCTGTTTGGGTACTGTTGGATGTTAAATAAACAACCAGGTTGTCCTGGAGGCAGATTGGGTCAAACGTTACTCTTTATTGGCTGCTCATTCCCCTCAATGCCTTGAGTGAGCGAGGAGGGGCATTCTTACAACTTCTTTTATCTAAAACAGTATGGAAATGCAAACGTGGTTGACAATGTTCCATAAACTCTTTCATGGTTACATTAATATGTTTTAATGTATATCAATATTTTTAATATGCATATAATTATCCCCACCTCTGTCTACTGTTCACAGCATTTCCATATCTTGTGCAGCTGCATTACCTTCAAACTTATAATCGTCTGCACAGAAACGCTGATCTTACATTCTTGAGGGGCTATGGTACCAGAGAGTTTGAGGAGGAGATAAGAGGTAATACTCCCTCTTCATTTAGAACAAAGATGGGACAGTCCAGACCACATTCTTTGTCCAGATGGCCAGAAGAAAAAGCATGAGAAAGGGAAGATAATATACTTTAACCATCAACCTAGACTACTTGTTAAAAAAATAAATAAATAAAAATGAGACTTGCCTGAGAAGCAACTCCATTACCATAACGACCTGTGGCTCTAACCAGGCTTGTTAACTTAGCACTAATTTTTATTCTTCTACAGGTATGGCTACACTGGAGCCTTAGGTCAATTTAAGGAAGCTTAAGTTGACCTACAGATCCCTGCAACCACACTGGGCTTTTATTAGATTGACAAACGCTTCCTTAAGTTGACTTAATAACACCACCTCTTAAGGTTGACTTAATGCTTCATTCAAACTTATTAAGTCGATGTAAGCCAGTGCCAAAATAGCACCTGCCAATGTGGACACAGGCAGTTGACAGGATTTTTCAGTGTGGACTTCTAAGTCAATTTAACAAGGTCAACTTTAAGTTGACCTAAAGTCTACTTTGTTAAGTCTACTTAACATAGCCTCCAGTGTATAAATACCCTTTGAGACTGGAACCCCAGTCAGTAAAGGAAATGAAAGACGGCCAGGAATGAGACATTCAGAAACATTCAGTGAAGGACTGATGGCTCCTGGAATACTAGAAGGTGAACAGGGAATGAGGTGCATGGCAGGAGAGAATGTTGGCTCAGTTCCTCAAGCAAAACCAGAGGAATAAGAACCATGACCAATTGTGTTAGAAAAGAAAAACAGGTAGTCCCACAGGTGGATTGGGTCAAACATTACACTTCATTGCCCACTTGTTACACCTCAATACCCCAAGAGAGAGAGTAGGGGCTGCTTTACAATTCTCTTATCTAAAACAGCATGGAAATATATTCATGACTGACAACTTTTCATGGACCCTGATAAGATTACATTAACACTTATACAATGAATATTAATGATTATATGGTGCATTCAATTCTCCCCAATCCTGTTTACAGGTTTAGCATATATTACACAAATGCTTTACCTTCAAACTCATTATTTTTCTGCAACAGAGATTACTTCACAGTTCTTGACAACCAAGGAGGAGGGGGAAGAAAGGTGATAAGCAGCTTTTCCATCCAGGATCTTAAGTAGGAGGGGGAAGATAGAGAAAAAGAAGACATCAACTTTTAGCTAGAATCTTATTTACACAACAGCAAGGCTTGCCTGTAGCAATCCAGCTACCATTGTAGCTGTCATTCATTTCAGGTGGTCATTTTAACTTTTTCCTACAGGTTACTGTTGGAGCAGCTGATAGACCTTGTAGCCCTAGGGTGGAACCTCCACCTCCAGTACCAGCGCACAGCCCAATACAGCACCAGCTCCACAAGTACAATGTTCAGATCCAGGGCTGCACTGTTCTCCAGGGTACCACGTTCTGCAGCCAGAGCAGATCCTGGAGAACTGTGGTTGGGTGTTCCATGGACATCTGTATGAGCCGGCTCAGGTAGATGTTCCCAGAGCATACCGTTTACATACAATGTAACTGAGCTACATATGTGTTTAGGGCAGGAGAACAGGAGACACACTTCAGCTACCCAGGTCCATCACCACAGAGTACGTTATTTCTGGGAACCCCAGCTGGAAACTGAGGGGCCACCGGAGAGCATGAGGGTGTGCCCAGGCCATGATGGGCATCTCCTATACACAGTTCTAATTTGGAACGAAATATCAGTTTTATACATTGAACTTTTGCAGGATGAAAAAACAAAACAAAACAAAACAAAAACACACAAAAAAAAAACATTCCCACCCAGTTCTGCTATTTACATTTGTGTGTTTCCAGTGTTTCTGTGACACGGTCATTACGTCCTCAGCCCTTGTTGCTTGGATTGGCTCTGTAGGTCCCTCACCTCTCTTTCTGCTCGTCTGGGTTTTCTGTCTCTCCAGAGGTTTAGTGTTGCTCAAACCTTTGGCTAGGTCACTCTTTGTGTTCAGCCTCATTCAGGGTACTTAATGTCAAAAATAAACAACACCTGGGAAATTAGTATCAAAGTGACATAAAGTAAACAGTTTCCATCCCTTCTGCCCTCAGCTCACCATTGTACTCATTCTTAGAGGATAACTGCATCTCTGGGCTAAACCCCCATTAGGAGTCCAAGTATAGTTTCCTGCACTCCCCCCTCCCCGGGGTTTTACATTTGATTTAAACAAAGTCTTTCTTATTCTCCACCAGAGTGCTGAATCCCAGGGCTTTTCTTGGAGCCTCCTCTCTTCTCTGCATTAGGAGGTCACACCCAACCCTACGTAGCTGGAGTTCTTTCCCCGCTGCCCCCTCAGGGTCTCCAGTAAGAGCCTTCTTGTTTTCTACAGCTTCTGCAGCCTTCTGCCACTACCACATCCCTTTTCTGTATGTGCTGCTGGGGTGAATAAAACTGAATTGTGTCATGTGACCCACTTTTCAGCAGACCTTTCCCATTCTCCCCACCTGGAGAGGTGAGCTCATTGTGTCATAGGTGGGTCTGTGCCCATTTCCATTTAAAGAGGCCAGTTGCTGTGTGATAATCCCCTTTCCTTGCCACCAGATGTTTTCAGGCACAGCAGCTAGAAATTAGGCCATACATCGTTGTGCCTAGAACCTTACTGGGAACAGACATTGGGCTCATGCATCATGTAGGATGATGAGTGGCCCACAGTACATAGACTCAGATTATAAGGCCAGAAAGGTCCATCTATCTTGGCTTATCTAACAGAGGCCACAGGACTTCCCTGAAGTAATTGCTGTTTTGCAGTGGTCCTCAAACTTTACCCTCCATTCCTTCTTGCTCCTGTCCATGCCATACCTCCACTCACTCCCCTTCAGCTAGAGATGAAAGTGGGGCTATGGTCAGGGCACGGGACTGTGACTCAAAGCAGGACCACTACTACTTAGTGTCTGTGGTAATGGCCAGACCCACAACAGCGAGTGGCATGCAGCTGGTTTTAGGACTGGGAGGCAGAACAGAACTTGGGGAAGAAAGGAGCAGTGTCACATTCCTTCTTTTCCCACGCCCTGTGGGTGCTGGTCAGGCTCTCCCACACTTATTGAAAGTTCTTCTGTGTCTTCCTGAGGGAGGCATACTGCATGGTTTGGAATAGAGAATAATTTTCAAAAAGCTATAGTCTTGGCTTAAAAATTGCCAATAGTGAGAATTCACCACAGCACTCTGTAGGTCATTCCAGTGGTTGATAGCTCTTGCTGTTAAAAAGATGTGCCTTATTTCTAGCCTCAATTTACCTGTTTTCCATTTCCAGCCATTGGATCCTATAGTACCTTTGTCTGCAAGGTTTAGGAGTCTTATTCTTTTCTTCTTCTTGTTGGTTCTTTTAGACTGAACAACTCACCCTAACCAACTAAACATAGTTCTCTACTATTTCTACTGATACTCTGTATTTTCTCTTTTATACACACAAGAATTCCATTCACTCTTTTGGTCACAGCATTGCACTGGGAACTCATCTCCAGCTGATTATCCAGGGTTTTTTTTTTTTGAGAGTCACTGCATCACAGGATAATGTTCTTCCATCCTGTTAATATGTGCATGGATCCCAAACCGCGTATTGCAAACTATTGCTAAATCTTATAATTTTTGATTAAGCAGTCAGGCTAACTCCTTTGCTACACTGACTTTTATAACTACTAACAGGCCTGAACTTATTGTCATGCCCACTTTAACTGTAATACGAGGGGTTCCCAATCTCTTGCCCATGGGCCAAAAGTGACCCATAGGACTTTTCAAAATGGCCTGTCATCCCCTCCTTCTGCCTGGGAGCTGGGTTGTGGCTGCACTCCTTCCTCCCAGTCCCAGCGCAGAGCCAGGACCAGGGCTGTGAATGGACACCAACCTCCCACCCCCCTGCATGGAGCCAAGAGCCATGCTGCAGGTAGACACCAACCTCCTGCCTGGTTCCACCATGCTGCTGGGAACCAGACTGCAGCTGAAAGCATCCTGCTGGTCTGGCACACAGCTGGGAGTTGAACTGTAGCTGCTAGGCTCTCACCCAGTGCCTGCACCCAGCCATCCCACCCTGCAGGCACCTGCATCCTGCCTGGTACCTGTGCCCTGCTCTCCCAGCACCAAATGAAGTATTTTTAACAGTATAATTTCTTTTTAGAATTAACATTTTATTTTTTAAATGTTTGAACAGTTTTTATGTTTTTTTATTTAAATTATTTAAAATTTAAAATTTGCATTGCACTAAATATTTACTTTTAAATATGCTGAGATCTATAGTCTTTAACTATGTACTTTGTACTGTATACAGATACATAAATACATTTTTTGAGTTGATAGATTAGAGACCCTTCAGAGTTGAAAAAGTGGTATCTGTGACCCTCAAACTGAAACAGCTGGGTACCACTGTGTTATACATTCTTATGTACACATACTTTCTCGTCTTACATTGCACATCTAACAGATAGTTTCTATTTGACTGTAACGCAAGCCATGCCAGTAGCTTGTCATACACATGGACACCACAAAGCCAGGATATAGTGGATTTCAAGAGGGACTTGTGGGTATTTCTAACATGAAAAACCATATTTGTATATCAAAACCATTGGGAAAAAGGTATGACACAAAGAATTTATGCTAGCAACTGGAACCTAAATTGTAGGCTCTGGAATGACAAATATGAGCATGGGGCTAACACTTAAATAAAAATTAGTACTGGCTGTATGGGGGATGTAAGGAAAACCAGTGTAAAAAGATATTTGCAGTAAAGATGATGTCTCACTCACCTAGTCTCTCAGTAAAATGTGGTCAGACCAACACTCTAGTTAGGAGGTTGGTATGATTGGAAAGTGGGAATCAGATCAGCACTGCCTTCTTATGGTGGTATCCACTTAACTGTTCTCTTCATCTTTATTTCTAAAGGTCTCCAGAAGGTTGTGAATATGTCAGCCTTGGGTGGGGCAGGGAAAGATTTATTATCCGTGTCTGTTTTTATATAGTAATGCTTCTTCTCACATTTATTTCAGTTTTAAATAGGCTTCCTTTTCCTATTTGTATGTGTAGCTGCCAAGGTGCCCACCCCCCGAGCAGAGCACCGGAGGGCTCCCACACTCTCCCGGCAGGAGAGAGGAGGCATCTGCAGGAGATAGGACCCAGAACCCAAGAGGCAGATTTAAGGCGGGGGGTAGTATAAAGGGCTGGACCCCAAACCCACAGGCCGAAACACCTTGGATCTGGATGGACTGGCTACGAGAGCTGTCTCTGTGGGAATGCCTTAACGAACCCCACGGGTGTTTGATGACCTCTGGGGCAACCAGAAGGGAAAGCCCTCTTTGTATTTCCCACCAGGACAGGACCCGGAGGAGCTGCTGTCGTTGGAGAAGCTGGAGCCCAGGAGAGAGGGGTCTATGGCAGGTGACTCCTGTGACCCGGAGAAGCTGCCCCCTGCTGAGGACTCGGAGGACCTGAGTGAGGGACCCCTGCAATTTGGAGGAACCACCTTCCACAGGTAGCCCTGAGGCCTGACTGGACCTGCCACTGCTGGATGGAGAAGGCCCGAGGGGATCCCTCTAGCCATATACCCAGACAGGGACAAGGAGGGCCACGAGACCCAGATGGCCGGAAGGGGCCATGGGAGGAAGTAGCCCAGGGCAGCTGGGAAGAACCCCAGCCAAGGCGTAGTCAGCACATTTTGGCCGGAGCTTCACTGACCCAGTGGTGGACTGGGATGGGACAGAGTAGAGTGAGCGGGCCTGCATCCCCTTCCTCCCCCTCTTTGGTCCCCAAGGACCGATCCCTCTGCTACTGACTCTGGGCTTTCCACCTTGCTCTGCCTGAAGGCTGGAGGCTGCTGGCTCTGGGTGCTTCACATCTGCTTGAGGCCTGAAGCCCCCACCAAGGACAATGATCCTAACACAGTATGATTCAGCAATCTGCACTGATTGTAGACTGAGTTAGCTATCTAAGTTCCAGAGGGGTAGCTGTGTTAGCCTAATTCAGCAAAACAAGCAAGGAGTCCTATGACACTTTTGAAGAGTAACAAATTTATTTATTGCTCGAACTTTCATGGCTGAAGTCTCACTTTGTCAGACACTGTTGTAATGAGACAAAAAAAACATTAGTTCTTATTTAGCCCTATAGAAACTGTGTCAAATTAGCATATTAATTCCAATTCTACAGTGTCTCTTTGAAGCTTCAATTTGTTATCCATGGATTTCTACTTCAAATGGCAGTATAACAAATAGAAGCTTCAAAGAGAAACTGCATAATAGGAATTCATATGCAGATATGAAACTGTTGCTTCAGGGCTAAATAAAGATCCTATTTTTTATTACTACTGACAATTTGACCTCACATTCTTCCATATGCTGTTCCCCAGTGTTTGAATCTATGCTACTGCACTGATCTGCTGTAATGGTCTGACCTGATCCTATGACAATACACTTCTCTGCACTTTTTTTCTCTCCTCCTGTAAGTTTCCCATCTTCAGAATGTCTGACAAAGTTGGATTTTCTCCCACAAAAGATCATGGGATAAATTTTGTTAGGCTTTAAAAGTGTCACAGGACTCTCTGTTTGTTTTATGTGAGTGAAGAACCTATAATTAATGACTCATCTAATTTTCACCCTAAAGTTACAGGCTGCATGTGTCAGAGGCCCAGTTAGAGGCATAGTTTATCAAAGGCATGGGGAAGCATTGAGTCCCTGGTGTTCCCTGCTCCCTGCTGAGGCTGCCCATCAGTGACACAGCCACTGGAGGCTGCAGGAACTGGATCAGGACATGAGGCTGTCACCGGTAGCAAAATCACCCTGGCTGGGATCTCAAGGCTGCCAATGGTGGCAAGATCTGGCCCCAGCCACAGGGCAGGAACTGGCCCCAGGGTACCAGAGCTAGTGCCACTGGTAGCATAATCTGGCCCTAGTCAGGGTTGTGGAGCCTCCGGTGGCAGCAAGATCTGGCCCTCATGGGGATGGAAGGACAGGAAGTGGTCCCAGACACAGCCAGGGTCCCAGAGAGCCACCTCTGGCAGCCATAGGATCTGGTCCTGGCCCCAGCCGGGGTTGCAGAGCTGCTGGTGGTGGCAGGATCTGGCCCCAGCCTCAGCTGGGGTCCCAGGCCTGCCATCACCACCGGCAGTGGGGCCCAGATCTGGTCCAAGGTGGCATCCCGAAGCTGCTGCCACCACTGGCTTCAGGAGCCAGAGCAGGCCTGAGGCCAGCTAAGGGACGTGGCTGGGGGCTGCCTGTGGTGGCTGTGGAGCTGCCTCCCCATAAAGGCAGCTCCAGAATCCACCTATGTGCCCTGACCACACTGACAGAATTTGACTTCGAATTTGTAATTTCACCAAAAAGAGAGATTTCACAGGATCCATTTTCTGTAAACCAAAGCTGATTGGCATTAATTATGTTGCACTCATTAAATTCTTTGAGTCCTATGTCAGAATTTCTTTATTTTGTCTGGGATTGATGCAACTCTCACAGACTTACCTAGACCACACTGTTTACACTTTTTAGTTATTGACATAGGATGGCCATTTTTAAGCAGCTATTTCCTCCACATTTCCTTATGATTTCAGTCCCCTCATACAAAGGGGTCACAGCCTTTTTATTGGCAGTCACCTGTGCTCATTTATTTCCAGTGCCCACAGTCTGCTCCCAGTTCCTGCCCCAGGCACTCTAGGTGCTTAGAGGCTCAGCAACGTTCACCCTTCCTGGTCAGCAAGCACAGTGACTTGCAGTCATCCCCAGCCCTGCTTAGCCGTACTTTTCCCTCCTGTTTTCTGCTGCTGGCCTATATACCCTCCTTGTTCAGGTCACTAGCTTTTTCCCCTTTGACTGGTTAGTCAGGGCTCTGGCTCAGCCTAATCAGTGCAGCCAATTGTTACCTGCTTCCCCTGTGATTCCTGGCTCTGCTGGTCTGCCTTGCACCCGCCCAGCACCTAGGATTAGGGCCGATGGAGGCAGCCAAGGGGTTTCCCACCCTCCATGATGTCACACATGACATTAGTTTTCTCCCAACTTGTTTTGAACTTTCCCACCCTTCCACAAATTATTGAACATGAAGATTAATAATTCAGAGACTTGCCACACCACCTCTTTTAAAATCACTGGATGTAAGTTACTTAAACCTGCTGATTTTAAGATATCTAACAAAAGTTGTTATTCAACATTTTGCTGGATTCCCTCTTCCTCCTCCTCCTCTTCTTCATTCTCATCCTCATCCTCATGTGAGATGATTAAATCAGCTGACTTTTTTTCCTAAATATAGAATAAAGGGCTATAGTGAACACTGCCACTTTTTCTGAATAGTTACCTACACTTCAATCATTTCCATCTAGTAATGGACTGATCCCATTCTTAGGATTGTTTTTATTTTTAATGAACTTTACAAATTCCTTCTAAGTATTCTTACTTTTGGTGGCCATAGATTTCTTTTTGTAGGCCTTTGCTTCCTTTATCAATTTTCTAAAATTTCTACCTTCACATATGTACTCTTTACTATTATCTAACCTGTTTACCATTTGTCATATATTTACATTTTTCACTGGTGCTTTACTGTCTGTTCTAAGCCAGGTTTTATTTATTCCCCCCGCCCAACAACTTCTTTAAGCATCTTGGTAATACAGCAGTAGAAAATTAATTATTGTTATTCATATTGTCATTACATTAGGACCCAAAAGACTCAGTCAGGTCACAGATAGAGACCCACCCCCCAGCTCTGGAAAGTTTACTATGAATTTTGCCAAAGAAAAAAGATAGGGTATGTCCACACATCTCTTTTATTTTGAAATAACACTGGTTATTTTGAAATAAAAAAGATTAGGTCCACACAACGTTCTCTTATTTCGAAATGACAGGTTCTGTCATTTCAAAATAAGAACCGTCATTTAGAAACACCTTAAACCCCATTCATTTCAAAATGACTGTTATTTTGAAATGCTTATTTTGAAATAAGTCCGTTTGGACATGTTGTTTCAAAACAACATCATTGTTTTGAAACAACTGTTTCAAAACAACATGTCCAAACAGCCTTATTTCAAAATAACCATTTCCACATAACAGTTGTTTCGATAGCTGGCTTTTCCTTAATTTGAATTAACATTTTCCTAATTCAAATTAATTTATTTCAAAATAAGGACTTTATTTTGAAATAACTCATTTTGAAACAACTTATTTCAAAATAACGATGTATGTGTGGACATAGCCACAGGATCAGAGGCAAAAGAAATAACAAATACAAATATTTGTAACAGTTCTTTCTGGAAAACATCATAAAGCAGGTGTGGTGTTAGCCAGGTGCATCGCTGGTACCTGCAGGTGTGGTGTTAGCCAGGTGCATCGCTGGTACCTGGCACACAGGGCCCATGCCCCAAATCCTGGCATCAGTGCCCCAGGTCCTGGCAGGGCCCCTGCCTCTCCCGGTCTCTGGCTAGAGATCTGGGGCCCAGCCACCCGCAGCAGCAGCAGCCAGTTCTGGCCCCTTCTGAGGCCAGACCCTGTTGTCGTTGCTGCCGCTCCCTGCCTTGTCCCCAGCTGGGGGGAGTGGACTGTGGTCAGGGGGCGGAGCCTGGGCCAGTGCCCCAGGTCCTTCCCCAGGGCAGCAACACTGCTGGTGTTAGCTACTCGTGAATCTGTTCTAAATGCCCTTTGCCTTGGGACTGTTCCTTTATTGCATGTCTAACAGAATCAAGTAACTTGTTTCCAAGTAGTCTTCCTCATTCTGAAGACTGACGACGCTGGTGTGTGCAGGACAGACTGCTATTACCGGATAACAACTACCATGGATGGCCATGGTCTGTGCAGAGAGAACTGAGAACTACCACTTGGTGCTGAGGTAATTTGTTTTCTACAACAGCTGATCTAAGTGGTGCAACCTAGTTCTAGTGACTTGTCCTTATTTACAATAAGCATGCGTTATACTGTTCTTTCTTTCTTTCTTTCTTTTAAATAACTACCTGTGACCCAGGCGATTGCTCCTCTAATTCATAAAATTATCAGCTTCTGATGTCTCCTAATTAATGTTTAAAACATTATAGCAGGTGTGGCCAAACTGTGGCTCTCAAGCAGCATGTGGCTCCTCAAAGAAAAACTGTGGATCCCCAAAGAGCACAGCAGGGAAGGATGGCATGGTTGGAGACAGGGGTGAGACGTGAGCAATGCTCCGGGACAGCAGAAAGGTGGGGGTGTGGTTAAGAGCTGGCAGGGATGGTGAGAGCCAGCAGGGAAGGGCTGCGTGGTTGGGAACTGCAGGCAAGCAGCGGGACAGTCAGACCCCTGCAGGGAGAGTCAGCAGGATCCAGCCGGCAGGGAAGGGCAGTGCAGTGGCTGCTTTTGGGGTAGGTGAAGTAGGCTGCCGCCTAGGGCCCCAAGGTATAAGGGGCCCCCTCCTCAATTTGGTGGACAGAAATGAAAAATACAGAAAAAATATAGAAATTGTTCCCATCTAGCAGAGCTAGTAAGGCTGGAAGCCTGAGCACTTTTCACTCTTGGCTCATCAAGGCAATCTATCATTAGGATCTGTGCTTCGTCCGAATTGCAGCTTTCACCATTATCTGCCCATCACCTTCACATTGACATGCTAAAAAAGCAGGAACAAGCAATAGGCAGCACAATAGCAGGAACTTTTCCAGTGGCCTCAGCTTTTAATTCCTCAGTATGGCCATCTATTCTGCCATTTTTTGAATTTTGTGAAATATTGCCTTTTCCTTTTCTTTTTCACCTGTTCATCTTTTGCTTTTTCCTCTGGCTTTGTGACATTTTTTACTTTGGCTTTGGTTAGCTAAGGTTACCAGGTATGTCCGTATAGGCTGCTACATATAAATACAGTGATGCCCTTAAGCAATAATTACAGCTATGTGTGATGTCTGTGCAGTATGTCTTTTTTTTGATACATAAGCTTTTAGCTTCTTCCATACTTACTATTTAATATATTTGAGAGGGCAGAGTCTTTTAAACTTGAGAACTTCACGGGATTTCATTGAAATTTGGTGTTTTTTTTTAATTTATAGTTACACACTAGAAACCTTCTTTTTATTTATTTTTATTTATTACACTTGTTTGTATTAAATGTCTAGTTCACAGAAACCTAAGCCTATATGAAAAATTTGTAAGATTTGACTGCCAAAATCTTAAATGTGGTATTTGTTATTTTTGAGCCATGATTAATGTTACCACTTTTTATTTATTAATTAATGCTCATCCTTTTAAAATCTTTTTAAAATGTTCATTTTAACTTTGTAGTTTAGCATTAGCTCATTTATGTTAAGTGAAAGATGATCAACTTACAAGCTACATGCTGGGAAGATCTTTAAAAATATCATAACCAAGAATAATTTATGAGGTCCAAAGGGACAGTCATGTTAGTTTGGTTCAGCAAAACAAACAGGGAGTCCTGGGGGGTGGTGTGGGGTGATTAGGGGTACAGAGGGGACTGGGGCCAGGGGAGGGTAGCAGTGGAGGCTGATAGTCAGCCCTTTAGGGGCCCCCACAATGGGCCTTCGCCTAGAGCCCCCAATTGCCTAAGGCCACCTCTTGGGTAGTGTGGTCGTGGTCGGAGGCCTGCAGGGAAAGGCAGCACAGTCAGACCGGCAGGGAAGGGCAGCATAGTCAGAGCTCTGCAGGGAAGGGCAGCATTGCCCAGCAGGCAGGGAAGGGGCAGCATGGTCGGGGTCAGGGCTGGGGGGTGGGCAGAAGTGTGGCATTGTCAGGGAGAGCAGAGAAGAAGCAGTGTGGTAAGAGACGGCAGGGAAGGAGCAATGGGGGTGGGGGAGGGAAACGTGGCATGATCGGAGAAGCCACTGCATGTTTAGATTTTCTCATAGGCCCTAATACAGCTTACTCATTGTTAAAAGAAAATCATGTTTTATAAGTCCTAAATATTATGTGAAATACTAAGAAATGAAAGTACAAAGGAGAAAAGTTTAAAACTGAATGTAGATTACTTTCAATTTTTGTCAGAACTTACTAATGTGAAGCATTGTATTCCACAATGAAATTCAAAACATTGTGCAATACTTAGAGATCAGCATCTGGGAGAGCTTTTACCTACTGCATTGACAAGTTACTGCCCAGATTTAAAAACAAAAAAAAAAACAAAAAAAAACCAAACAAAACTTGCCACAAGTTTGCAGTGCTCTACATGTAGCGACAGCTAAGTTTTTACTGTATAGACCTAGCTTTCATGGTAACCTTAAGTAATTATTAGAATCTGATGTTATTAGGATCAATATTTGCCATGTTTTTGCAATAAAATTTAAGTGTGCAATGAATTTTAAGCTTAGTAGTTTTTGAGTAGGCAAAAATATGTGGTTATATGCCTTAGTGCGGCTCTCGAAGGTTTAATAATTGATTTGTGCAGCTCTTGAGTTCCATAAGTTTGGCCACCCCTGCATTATAATATCTCTTGGGGTGAGAAACAGCACAGATAAAGTTTGTACATTTTCCAAAGGGATAGCCGTGTTAGTCTATTCCAGAAAAAAAAAAAATCAAGGAGTCATGTGGCACTTTAAGACTAACAGATTTATTTTTCGCATGAGCTTTCATGGGAGAAAATCCCACTTCATCAGATGTTTCAAAAATGGGTGAAAGTTGGTACAGAAAATTTATCTCCCACACCAGAGACTGGGGGGTTAGAGGCTGATCTAAGGCTATGGTAACATGAGGTCAGGAGGGGGCTCCTCACTTGTATAGGGTGATGTTTGTTGCTTTCCAGTTTAATTGGATGTTTTAGTTGCAGGTGGGTTTGCTATTGGTTCTTTCTGGCAGCTGGTGCCAACCTCTGAATCTATATATTTCCTTTCAACAGCTTTGTTATCTCTTGTTAGACTGGGAGGAATCCTGGCAGGGTCTGAGGTGCAGCCAGTGCAGTGAGAGGAGGAGACAGTGCGCGAAGTTGGCAATGAAGGGACGTCTCTCCACTCCGGAGCTGTGGTTCTTCTCCTCACAATTCAGGACACAGCAAGTAAGCCTCCTCTATGTTTCACCTGGGGTGCTGCATTAACTGGAACTAGGATGGTAACTTTTACAGTTACTTTTTATTGTCTGTGCTTTGCTAGAAGTTGTTGACCTTTCCTTTCAAATGCCACTATCACTGGGTGTTTGTGACCTTGAATTTAGATTACTACAGTGATCTCTGCATGGATGTACCCCTTTCTTCCAGGACTGGACCTTGCCACTGTTCCCCAGGCTTCAGTGACTTTGATATATTGCAGTGATCTCTGCGTGGGGCTACACCTTAAAACAATCCAGAGTCCAAAGCTGGTAGAACACAATAGCTCACTTATTGAGCAGGACATCTGGCTGGGAGTGTGTTACAGCCACACTGTGGGATTGGTGCCTGCTGCCCATCTCTGGGTGGAAGCTAAGATGCTGATTATGATTTATGATTTATAAAGTCCTAACTGATGAGGAACCAGTCTCCCTGAAGGATCACCTCCCTCCCCATGCTGCATTGCCACAGCTGTGGTCAGCAGGGTGCCTGAAATGGCTCCACTTTTATAAAGGTCCGGGTGACTGGCAGGTTTTCTCTCTCAGGGCTCCAGGATTCTGAAACTTGCTCTCCTCTTGGGCCAAAATAGCTCAGATTTGATGACTTTCCAGGCCCGGCTCAAGGGGCTTTGGTGCCCCGAGCTGGCTGTGGGTTTTGTGTCTCCTCCCCACACAGGTGGAGGAGGGGACCTGGGCTCTGCCCCAGCCAGCTTGTCATGCCCCCAGGGTGTTGCTCAGATGGCTCAGGGGCAGAGCGGAGCAGCCCAGAGGCCGGGCTCAGCTCTCTGGCCCCTCTCCTGGGCCAGCTCTTCCAGCCCAGAGGCAGGACAAGAAAACAGAGCCTGCCCCATGGGCTGGCCAGCTGTGCCATGGGGGGTTAGAGTGGCCGGCTCTGGGAAGGGCAGAAGTGTGGGTCTGGCTTTTGAACCAGTCCGCCCCTCCCCCCCGCGGTGCACCGCGGCCACCCCTATGGCAGTGGCACACCAGACCACTGCCTCATTACCTTATTGGTCTAGGCAGCCCTGTGACTTCCTCACAAAGTGAAAAAATGAACCTTTTTGATGGAGCATTCAGGGACGACTCAGCCTGGGCTTCAGACAATGAAGGGGGTTGGGAAGGAGTTTCTGTAGGTGTCTGGCTGGCTGAGTTCTGGTGGAAATGTCTGATTCCTCTGGGATTTGAATGTGTTGTCAGTTCAGCTCTGGTGCCTACAGCCTTGGCTAGATATCACTTTAGTCCTTAACAGCCAAATAAATGCATGTGTAATTTGGGATCTAACAGAAATGTTTGTTTAGTGCAAATGCAACAGCTCCTGTGGCCACATCCTGCCTTCTCTCTCCACCAGTCACTCACTGAAGCCAGTAGAAGTTTTGCGTGTGTGAAAATTTTACTCAGATGAGCCTGGAGCTGTTTATTTTTTTGTAGAGGGGTGCTCTGTGCGTGTGTGTTGGGGTGCAACATGCAATGCCCTGTGTCTATGAGGGTTCTTTAAGTTGTGCCAGTAGGAAGACTGACCCTGAAGGAGCCCTTCATCCCTCACCCATGGTTTCTGCAGGAATAAAGCAGCTCTGAATCCTAGCTGGAGCCTAGAGAAGCCCAAATAGCACAGGCAGCATGGGAGAGGTCCTGTATGAGGCCATCTCACAGCCACAGTGTTTCCATTTCTTCAAGGCTGCTCCATGGCTGTTCTTGTTGTGCAGCCTCGGGAGGGGGTTGAGGTGGCTGAAGGCTCTTTACTGTGCTGTATCCCAGCTCCAGGCAGATATCACACCAGTGGGAGCACCCAGACCCTGGGTTTTGGCAGCGCATGTGGGTACGAGGCAAAGAGTGAATCAAATCTGCCCCAAAGACTCCATAACAGATTCAAAATTTGATTAAAACTAAAGAGGAACCCAGATAGAATTTAAATAATGCAATGATTGGAACCTGTTGGCCTGTTGCTAACAGCATGAGGGCTAATCTTTACTGATGGTGGCAGATGGATTGGGAAACCTATCTCCTAAAAACACACAAGCAAATGGGGTAGCACTGAGTCAAACGGATGCCCTACTCATTGACTCAACATAGATGAGCGGGGCATTAAGCAATCAAATTCAGATATGCAAGTTACTTTATGTAACTTGATATCTCTATTTGACTGCTGCCAAAAACTGTGAGCTGTGTAGACATCCCCTGAGAATGACCCAGGTGCCTGTCAGGGGAGTGAACTGTAGCTGGCTCATGGGAACCCCTGTGCTGCTGTGTCAGCATGAGAAACTGAAGCAGATAATCAGAAATATGAGTCTAAATCATTGTTGTAGAGGAAAACCTGCCCTAACGCGTCTCTCACAGATGGATCAGTAATTGTGCAGTGAGTGTGAGGGGGGCGATCCTTAGAAATTCATCAGCAAACAGACTGTCTAATAAGTTACCTGTAAATTGATATTTTAAATTCCCAGAAGCTGAAATATAATGTGCTGGGATTAGAGGTGAGGTACACCTGTATATGACCAAGCAGCAGAGAATCATGTGGTGACTCCTGGGTGAATCAGCTTGAGATCGCAGTGGATGGACAATTTTTTCCTTAGAAAAGACAAGAAAAGCTGAAGAGTCTGGTGGCACTTTTATACACTAACAATATTATGTGTCACATGAGCTTTCATGAGAGAAAATCCCACTTCATCAGATGCTTGAAGATCAAGTGTCTGACAAAGTAGGATTTTCTCTCATGAAAGTTCATGTGATAAATAAATTTATTAGTCTTTAAGGCTACATCTACACTACCAAATTAGTCTGGACTAAGCAAGATTAGTCCAGACTAATTGAATCCTGTCTACACTAGCCTTTGGTTAGTTTGAACTGAAAGAAAAACCCCTTTGATTAGTTTGAACTAGTTACTTCAGCTTGTCAGTCTGAACTAACTGCTTAGATCAAACTCATTTGCATTATTAGTTTGAACTAGCCCAAGGGAGACATGCTAGTTAGAACTAAATAAGTTCAAACTAGCAGTGAGTTTGAACTAAACATGTGTTTTTTTGTTGTGTTTTTTTTTTTTTTTTTAAATTCAAGCTAACTTTTTGGCTAAAAAACCTAAAAGTTTGAACTAAAAAACATGCACTTCATTCAAACTAACTTTTGAACTACTTAGTTCAGACTAACCAAGTCCAAACTAAGATTTTTGGTGTAGATATAGCCTGAAAGTGCCACCAGGCTCCTTGGCTGTGTTCACGCAGCACTTTTGTTTCGAAACAACCTCGTTGTTTCGAAACAAAAAAAAAACATGTTCACACAACGCACCGTTGTTTCAAAACAAGTTAAACCCCATTTGGGGTCGAAACAACCTTGTTTCAAAACACTTGTTTCAAAATAACGCGTGTGAACATGTTGTTTCAGAACAAGACATTCCGAAACAACATTTAAAGGGCTGCCCCCTCAGCACCCTGGCCAGGGAACACTCAGCACCCTGGCCAGGGTGCTGAGGGGTGTCCCCTGGCCAGCAGGCACTGGCGGGGTTCAGTGCTGCTGGGCGCTGAACCCTGCGGGTGCCTGCAA
>ML682131.1:31858-45235 GCA_007922195.1 Podocnemis expansa
TGTTAATTCGAAATAAGTTGTTTCAAAATAAGGGTTATTTTGATATACGGTTGTTGCGAAACAACCATATTGAAATAACTGGCTGTGTGAGAACACAGCCAATGAGGGCAACGAACCGATGACCCCTCCAGTTCCTAAATGCCTGCATCGTTTCAAACACCACTGGGCCAACATCACCTCCAACCAATGGGTTCTCGAGATGATTGTGGAAGGGTACCATATCCAGTTCCTCTCAATCCCTCGGGACAGAAAACCTCCCCCTCGCTCAGCCCCAGGAGACCAGAAATTTTCCTATCTTCTTGAGATTGAATGCAGGAAGCTCCTCTCCCTCGAGGCCATAGAAAAAGGTTCCCAGACAGGAGTGGAGAAAAGTGTTCTACTCCCGATGCTTCCTGGTCCTGAAGTCCAACGGGGACCTTCGGCCCATCTTGGATCTCAGGGCCCTAAACAAGTACATAAGGAAATTAAAGTTCTGCATGGTTTCTCTGTCTCAGATCCTTCCATCTCTGTCTCCCAGGGATTAGTTTGCAGCCCTCAATCTAAAAGACGCTTACTTCCACATAGCCATATGGCCTCTCCACAGGTGGTTTCTAAGGTTCAGAGTGGCAAACAACCACTTTCAGTTGCTTTCCTTCCCTTCAAGCTACCCTTATTTCCCAGTGTGTTCACAAAATGCATGGCACCAGTCATGGCGTTCCTCTGCAGGAAGGGCATAAGAATTTACCCCTACCTGGACAACTGATTAATAGTTGGGAAATGAAGGCACTAGGTTGAGCTCCATGTAAAAGCGGTGGTAAAGCTCTGCCATTACCTGGGCCTCTGCATAAACCAAAAGAAGTCAAAGCTCTGCCAGTCCCAGAACATAGAGTTCATAGGGACACGTCTAGATGCCTGCAAGGGGTCATCTTTCCTACCCCTCTCCAGATTTCAATCAATCTACACCATCATCTTGGAGCTGCAAGCATCCCCTGTAACCACAGCCTGGCAGTGCCTGCAGCTTCTTGGCCACATGGCAGCCTCTACCTCAGTAATCCAGACAGCACATCTGAGGATGAGGCCCTTTCAGATCTGACTTTCTATGGTGTTCCACATTTGCAGGGACCCCTTGAACAAGGTCCTTTCCATTCCCCAGGACATTCTGACAACACTCCAGATTTGGAGGAACCCCCAGTTTGCCATTGGGGGCACCCCTTTCAAAGACCTCATGCCCTTAGTCACCCTGATAATGGATGCTTCCAATACTGGGTGCAGCCCCACATTTCTGGGGGACTCTCCACGCAGGGGCAGTGGTCCTGGATGGATGCTCCCCTCCACATAAACACCAAGGTGCTAAGGGCTATCAGACTGGCACTTACAGCCTTCCTAGACAGGATCCAGGGCAGGTCCATCCAGATCCTGACAGACAACACAACAGCAATGTTTTACACAAACCACCAAGGGGAGAGGTACACTCCCCACCCCTCTTCGAGGAAGTGTGCAAGCTTTGAGAATTGGCCATATGCCACAACTTCATCCCAGAGGCCTCCCTCCTCCCAGGGGTGGACAATGGCTTAGTTTCTGCAGGGTATGTCCATAGAAACCATGCTCCACCTCCCACAGTGGGTGGACCTCCTGACTCAGGACTCGGCACGCCTCCGACACCCAGACCTGGGCCGTCTGCACCTGACAGCCTGGATGCTCTCTGGCTCAGTGAGCAGGAGAGGCTCTGCTCAGACAGGGTTAAGAAGGTCCTGGTTGGTAGCAGAAGACAATCCACCAGATCCACATATTTGGCCAAGTAGAAACAATTCTCCCTTTGGGCCAGGAACAAGAGTATAGACCCCATATCAGCTCCAATTCCCCTGATCCTTGATTACTTGTTAGATTTCAGAGAGAAAGGCCTCTGTCCTTCCTCACTGAGAGTCCACTTGACAGCAATCTCAGCCCTCCATAGGACAGTAGATGGTAAGCCAGTCTTCTCTCACCCCACATCTGTGAGATTCCTGAAAGGGGTGGAAAGACTTTTTCCTCATCTTCGTAGCCCCACCCATCCATGGGACTTAAATATCATCCTCAGAGCACTGACAGAATCACCCTGTGAATCCCTGGACTCAGCCACCCTGCTGGTGCTGTCTTGGAAGGTAGCCTTCTTAGTAGCTATAACATCTGCTAGACGGGTTTTCGAGCTGAAAGCTCTCTCCTCAGTACCCCCATACATAAGGTTTCTCCTTGATAAAGTGCTTTTGAATCACCATCCATCCTTCTCCTAAGGTGGCCACTCCCTTCCACCTTAACCAGGAAATGTGCTTGCCAGTCTTCTATCCAGATCCCGAAGTTATGCAGAACCAGAGGAAGTGGCACATACTTGATGTAAGGAGAGCACTCTTAACTTACATTGAGCGTACCCGCCCATTCCGCAGGAACCCCACAACTCTTTGTTGTGGTCGCTGAATGAAAGAGAGGTTTACCAGTATCCTCACAGTGCATTTCAAACTGGATTGTGAATTGTATTAAGGACTGCTATGGAAGGTTGAATACACCTCTTCCTGGAACTGTTAGAGCCCACTCTACCAGGGCTCAAGCGTCTTCTATGGCCTTCCTCACCAGGGTCCCGGTCCAAGAGGTCTGTAGGGCTGCTACATGGTCATCAGTTCATACCTTCACAACGCACTACACTATTGCCCAACAGGCTAGAGATGCTGCTGCTCTGGGCAGAGCTGTACTCAATTTGGGTAGACTATAACTACTCCCACCATCCAAGGGTATGGCTAGCAGTCACATATTGCTGAATGATGTGAGCAGCGCTTGAAGGAGAACAGTGGGTTACTTACCAGTAAGTGTCCTTCTTCGAGATGGGATTACATACATTCAGGCCCCTCCCACCATCCCCACTAATGGAGTTGACAAAGGTATATGGACTGGGAGGTTCAGGGTCACGGTCACCTATATAGCTGTGGCTGCGGCGAGGAGGGGGCGTTGGCCATGTGCCCTGACCTGACAGGCTAAGGCTGAAGACTTTCCGAACTGCTGTGTGCTCCGGCACGTAGACACCTATTGCTGGATGTATGTGAGCAGCCCATCTCAAAGAAAGACGGTTACTGGTAAGTAACCCACCATTCCTCACTTACATCTTTCAGATAGGCAGAAGAGCCATTCACAAGCTGCTGTTGAGCTGGGTCAGCTGGTTACCCACATCTGCTGCTGGGCTTTTCCTTCTGGCAAGTTTTGCTGCTCACTGGCTGTTCAGTCCCTTAAAAGCATTCTGCAAGCTATCACCACAGGAGGTAAGTTAGACACATTCATCTAACCAGCTCCACCTTCTTATCATTAAATATCCACGGTCCTGTGTGTGGCCCTGACTTGATAATGAAGTATAAATGTATAAGGCAAGAGAGCCAGGTACTACAAGGCCAACCTGGGTTTGTGTCTTTTAGGGCATGCAGCCATCTTAAAAGACTCTGTCCATGAGGAACATAAAAGGTGCCTCATGAAAAGAGAAACAAAGGGCCTTAATGGCCACATCCTTTCTCGGGAATTACACTTGTGTTGTTAAGGCAGCAAGTTCTTAATCAAATACTAATGAGATGGTCTCAGTCCTTGACTTTGGTCAGAGGACAACCCTAAGTATCATTTGTGTCCATCTGTAAGATGAATTCTTTATTAAAGTCTGGGCTGCAAAGTGCAGGGGCACTGCAGAGACTTTGCTTTAATTTGTCATATGCAGTTGCAGACACAGAGGTTTACTACACCTTTTGTCTGTCTGATTGCCCAGTATCTATGTTTCTTGGGTTGTAATCTTAAAAATGTGGAGTATGAGGCATTGGTGTAGCTACTGTTTTTCACCCACCCATTTTAAAGGGACTTCAGGGTTCCTGGTTTCCTGGGCAGGGGCAGACACAGTCTGCATTTTCCACCACTCAGCTGAGCATGTCCAACAGATTTTGGGCAAAATAATCAGTCCATCTCAAATCTGTTTTAGCTTCCTCTGTTACCCATTTGTCACACAGATACAAGGCATATGGAAAAATACCAGAAGTGACAGCCCTGACCAAAGTTGATCCTGAAGAGGTCTCTGCTCCAGTAGCAGAAGTGCTCTTGCCCTTCTTTTGATCAGGGGTGCCCCAGGGCCAGCTGTCCAGCCTGTTTCAATCTACCCCTGACCCTCAGGGAAGTGTTTGTTTTTCCTCCACCATCTCTTACAGAGCTGGGTCCTTGTTTATGTCTTCTAGCTGGGAACTGAAGCCATACATTAGCTTCTGTTCCTTGGGTCATCTGGTTCCTAACACCTCCCTGCTGAGTTCCTCTTCAGCCAGTGCTTATTGTCCCCTGGCACCCTAGGTCCTTAAAGGGGCGGACTGCCCTGTTATGGGGAGTTGATGGGTCAGTTGGATAGAGAAGCCTGTTGCTGTAAACTAAGGAACTGCTCCTTTTGTTCTCAGTCCCTTCTGAATTCAGAATAACAGGACTTCATACACTTCTTGGAGATAAAGAAGACTACAAGCTGGAAAATACCAGACTCCAAGCATTTCTGCTTCCAGATGGAACATGCCCAGAACCCTGATATTTGACTTACCCAGGGGTCTGCATCTTGTGGCTCCAAAGATGCATGCAACTCTTTGTCTGCCCCCTTGTGATGCTGGGACCCTCACCACAACCACTAGAGGAACCTGTGGGTGGCCCACACCAGGCTCTGGGGCCCCCATTCCCAGGGGACTCTGCAAGTAGGCCTGTGTCAGTCTCCACACTCTCCTTTGCTACCAGGGGATCCTGCAGCAAGTGTGATGGCCCAGCTCCCTGCTCCCCCCATCAGAAGGCAACACACACTCCAGCACTCAAAACACTTGTTTATTGAAGGAATTTTTAAAAATTGCCTGTTCTTATCTTTTGGGTTGCCAAACACTGTACTAACCACTTGGGTTGAAAAGGAGCAAAAGTCCCAGTCTGGTTTAGGGTCCATTGTTAATTGAGAACTGTACATCAAATTAATTGACAGTCTCTGTCCCGCAAACTCTCACAATCTCAAAAAATATATACGAGTTAGAGAAAGTGAGTGCACACACATGCACACCAAGACCAAAATTTCAGAGGTATCACAGATCCTGTCACAGGGCATATCCTCCCTAGTACCCCCTGGCAGAAAAAGAACAAGGGGCGTGAACAGGGAGGGCACCTCTGTGATCCACTTAACTGCCCTTTTCAGGGCAGTTTGGCCTAATAGCTTCGAGATTACTATGGGGCCCTCAGCTCAAGGCAAAATAGCCTAGTGGCCACAGAGTCAATATAAAGGTCAACATATGGCCCTTAGGTCAGGACAGCAGAGCCTAATGGCCACACAGTCAACATCATGGAGCATCCACAATGGGACACAGTGACCAGGTAGGGGGGCACGGGCCCTCCCGTTCCACTGAGCCCCAACCCAGGGCCCTGTTGGTGCCAGGTGACACGTCAGTGGGGATCCATACCAAATCACTCTGACTGGCTCTTCATGCCACCACCGGCTGCACCCACGAGCTGCCTGGGCCACTTGCTACCTGACCACAAGGGATGACTTCCCACAAAACACTGATCTGGGTCTTCCCACCTTCTGGAATGGCTTCTGTCTGCTTCCTTGCAGGCCCCAGGGTTGGTTGGTTGTACTAAGGGACTGGGCATCAGCCATAGGATGGTGATTGAAGAAGAGCTGTTTCAGTGTTCCCTCTGGGGTCACTCTCTCCCACTGCTGGGGGCTGATGCAGCTTCAGTCCAGAAGCTTTCAGAGCACATCCTCCATCTTTGCTAGTCAGCCCGGAATGAACTGAACAGCTTCCTTTTACGCTGGGGCAGCAGGTGGAGCAAGCCCATCAGGGTTCAAGAGGTAGAGCTGCCACTGCCCATAGAGTTTGCTGGATTTCTGTAGTATGGGGTAAGCTTACCCTTACACATCCTCCCACTTATTTTGGAAGTGGGTTGGAGCCCACAGAAGCTTATGCTCAAAGAAATCTGTTAGTCTATAAGGTGCCACAGGACTCTCTTTATTGTAGCTGGAGGACAAGGTACCAATGCATAATTTGGGGGTTGGTGTTTTTCATCTTGTGTAGCAAGTTTAGTAGTGCATAATTTGACACCAATGTTTAGTTTGAGCTGAGGAGGTAATAACAGAGGGCATTGATAGCCCACTTTGCTGCCAAGGCTTCCTTTTCCATGGTGCAATATTGGGCCTAAGAACTGGCAGACCTGTCTTTTGGTTTCTGGAGTTGATGTGTCAGCTAAGGCCTGGAGTTTATCGACTAGAGGCCATAACTTACCACCCCCTACAACATAGATTACCTCCTTTTGCCCGAGATGACACTTGTGTGGGTTAACTGCCAAGTCTGTCTCTGGGAGTGCCTTAAGCATCCAAATGAGGTGGTGAAGGTAATCTTCAGAGCAGTCACTGTAGATCACTATGTATGCTGCTGCATACTAGTCATGTGGCTATAATACCTTATTCATTAGCTGCTGAAAGGTGGCAGTGACTTTGTAGAGTCAAAGGGCATGGTTACAAAATGGAAAATTCCAAATGGTGTGGAGAAGAGACACCTTGGCACAAGAGTCAGGTGTCTGGTGCATTTGCCAGTACTCTTTTGTTAGCTATCATGTGGATAGATACTCCTCCCCTCCCCCCGCCTGCCAGTCATTCCAGAAACTCATCCATTCAGGGCATTGGGTAGGCATCAAAGAGGGACATGGTGTTTACTTTTTGGAAATCAATACAGGATCTAGAGTCCCATCGAGTTTTGGTACCAAGACAATTGGACTGTATCACTCACTCTGATTTCTCAACCACCCCCATCTCAAGCATAGCTTTTAGTTCTTGCTGAACTGCTGGTCCACATCTTTTAAAGAAGGGGTCAGAGATCGTCTCTCACATTCTGTCCCAGGGACATTGTGATGTGATGGCTCATTAGGTGGGTACCTCCTTGATGTTTTGACAAGACATCTTGGAGCACACACACAACATCTTGTAGTTGTTCTTGTATGTAGTTTAGGTCTTTTCCCAACACTCCAGCCTCTTTTCAGTGAGCATCTAGCTCTGGTTCTGGTATTGGAGAAGATAACCAGAGCACTTTTCTCATTTTCCAAGTGTTCAGCAGGCTCACATGATAGATACCCACCTCCCTCTTTCGACCTGGCAGCTTGATCTCATAGACTACAGAACTTACCTGCCAGGCACTGTTCCCTCTAAGCTGTGCCCGTGTGCATGCACACACAGGTCATGAAGCCTGCGCAGACAACAAAGTAAAGTGCACACAAAAAAATTAAATAGTGCTAATACTGGTGCTCACAAAGAAATGTTTTTGTGCACACAAAGAAACTGTTTGTGCACACAATCTATGAGTAGTTAGAGGGAACATTGCTACCAGGTTACCTAGAAAGGGCCTTGCCCCAGGAGTGTCGCTGCCCTGGGAAAGGACCTGGGGCACTGGCCCAGGCCCTTTCCCCTACCCAGAGGCCCTGCCCCCTGGCCACAGGGCACGCCCCCGGCCAGAGATGGGGATGGGAGCAGCTGCCACAATCAAGGATGGCTGGGGCCGGATCCCTGGCCAGGGACAGGGCTGGAAGTGGCCGCTGCAGCCGTCAGCTGCTGGGCCCCAGATCTCCAGCCTGATTGGGTCGGAGACTGGGAGAGGTGGGGCCCCACCAGATCCAGTGCACTGTCGCTGGGATTCGGGGCACGAGCCCCATGTGCCTGGTGCCAGCAACGCCCCTGCCTTGCCCTTCAGCTAGGAGTTTTGACTCACTTGAAGGTAACAGAAATAGGACACAGTCTCTGGGATTGAAGATACAGGTCTTCATTTGCTGATTATAATCCTGTTGTTTCATTTCTTGGGTCCACTTTAGGTTTTTGAGAGCAAATGCCACTAGTGTCTGTAGGCATTCACAAATCATAGAATCATAGAATCATAGGGTTGGAAGGGACCTCATAGCTCATCTAGTCCAACCCCCTGCCAGAGGCAGGACCACTCCCACTAAACCATCCCAGTCATGGTTTTGTCCAGCCGGGCCTTAAACACCTCCAAAGATGGAGACTCCACCACCTCCCTTGGCAGCTCATTCCAAGGCTTCACCACTCTCTTAGTAAAAAAAGTTTTTTCTAATATCCAGCCTCAACCTCCCCAACCACAACTTGAGACCATTGGTCCTGGTTCTGTCCTCTGTTATTACCAGGAACAGTCGAGCTCCATCTTCCTTAGAGCATCCCTTCAAGTAGTTGAAGGTTGCTATCAAAGCCCCCCTCAATCTTCTCTTCTGCAGACTAAATAAGCCTAATGCTTTCAGGCTTTCCTCATAGGACTTGTGCTCCAGCCCTTTAATCATTTTGGTTGCCCTCCTCTGAACTCTCTCTGGCATGTCCCTGTCCTTTTTGTAGTGGGAAGCCCAAAACTGAACACAGTAAAGCTTCAGCATGGAGTGTATTATCCTGTGGACTCAGCTCTTTTGTGTCTCCCATTCTTCCTTTAAAAGATCCATTATGCCTTGTTGTTGCCCATACAGGAGTTCAAAGAAAAAGAAAAACAAACAAACAAACAGACAAAAAAACAGTGGTGGCCTTTGGGATTTACCATATGGTTAAGAGCAGGATAGGTAACATCACATCCCTATGATGTGGTCATCTTCCACAGATTTGGAAAGCATAGCCTTTAGGGTGCCATTGGACAGTTCCACCAGTTTGTCTGTCTGCTGCTGGTATATGGAGGTCCTTAAAGCTCATGAGGCAGCACAGCTCGGCAATGAACTTTAAGGCTATCCTAGTTCCTTGATATGTTAAGAGCTCTTTGGGGATCCCAACAAAACAAAGATCTTCATGAGGTCCATGCCTTTGCGATAGGGGGTTGCATAATCTACAACAACTAAGATGAAGCAATTCCCAATTTGACTTCACTCAAGGAAGCCTGTGAGGTCCATGCCAGTGCATTCAAATGGGGTCCACTAGAGGGATAGAGGCACCAGAGGCCTTGTGGTACTCTCAGAGGTCATGCTCATTGACATTCAGGGTACAAAGCAGAACAATACTGTACCTCTTGGTGGACGTCTGGCCAGAAGAAACACTGGACGATCCAGTGGAATGTCTTTTCCCTGAAGAAGTGTCCTGACTAGGGCACCTTGTGTGCTAAGTGTAGGAGACCTTGGTGTAGGTGTTGTGGTACCAATAGTTGGCAGGTGATTTCCTGTGTTTGGGGTTCCATTGCCACTTAGAAGAGAGGGTCCTCCCATGTCTCAAACCAGGGTCCTTGTGGGGTCAGTACCCTTTGTTTTGCTTTGAGCCAGGGGTTGTGACTTGTTCCCGGGTTTTGGATTAGGGTAAGATCCTCCCATTGCTCCTGCACAAAATCTTCCTTCTTGAGTTCTCTCTGGGCCTCCTCTATGGCATGACATGTGGTGTTCCCCACACTTGCACCTGTCTCTGTTGAGATCTTGGTCCCTTTTCCAAGGTTGGCGCTGGGATGGGGTCTGAAAAATCCTCCTTTTGGGGGGCTTGCCCGTGGCTCCTTCAGTGGATGCAAACTGCAACCCTGTAGGATTTTCCAAATAGCAGGCCAGTCTTTGCCTAAGATCACAGGGTATGCCAATTTGGGAATTGCCCCTACTGGTAATGCTTCTGTCTGCTGTCCCACTGTGAGTTGCACTTGAGCTGTTGGGTAGGGTTGGACATTGCTGAGAATGCATTGTAGGTCCATTGTCAGTCCTATCATGCTGAGGTTCTGTATCAACCCCGCCCAGACAAGAGTCTGGTTACAGATGGAGTCTACTAAGGACAGGTCACAGATATGTTCCACCTTCATGGGGACCACTAGTTTCTGTGAGGTGTGTTTCCATGCCTGGAGGCCCATTATGCACACCTGTTCATAATCACACTCAATGTAAGGGCAGTCCTGGTGGTATATCCCCCTTGGCTATATTCCCCAAATTGATAGCTTTTCCCTCTTCAGGTATCACCCAATGACAGGTCTGTGTCTGGGGGTTGGTACTTGTTACTGCCTGGCTCGATCCTTTAAGGGACCCAGAGCCATTTGCAGTGAGTGGACTCAGCTGAAGGCAGAAGAGGCTGGGTTGGTTCCCAAGCTGTGTCCATGATGGGCCCCTTTCTTTTCCCATTATTTCATTTGTGTGGGTCGCCCATCTTCTGAGGGCAGGGGACAGGTTTCTTGGCTGCCATATAATCCTTGGTCAAGGATAGAGCTATCATCAGAGTCTTTGGGCTACGTCTCTTCATTCACTCTTCCCCGTCTCGCCCCAAATTGGCAGAACCTGTATAAAATGTTTCAAGGTGATGCACTTGGTGATTTCTGCTCCAGTTCTCTGATTAGGCTCCTACCTATGCCATCAGTCATCCTTGATTTGTTAAGCCACTTCCATAGAAAGGGTTCCAGGGGTGTACTGTGCACAGAGTAAATGTTAACAGTAGGTTTCTGCCTTCATGCCCATCTGGTCCAGAACTCCATCCTTGACTTTTGAGTACATTAGAGGCGTCCTGTGGATCCTAGCTGCAGTAGGACATCTGAGCCAGGCCCAATAGGTATGGCACTAGGAGGATAGCCCAGTGTTCCAGCAGCTATCTCGCTGTGGTAGCACTCCTCTCAAAAGCTACTAGGAAGGCTTTGGTGTCATCTCCTGGTCCCTACTTCATTAACTGTGGGTAAGTTGGTTGGGGGTCTCCCCCCCCATGGCCACAGAATTGGGACTCAGACCAATGGGGGCTTTCAACACAGACATCATCTGTTGAAACAGCCTCTCTTGGTGGCTCTGTTGTTGAGCAGCCAATTATGGCATCATCTGTTGTTGCTGATCTTGCTGTTGGCTGCCTGGACTTGTTGCAAGGCCATTTGCCGGAGCAGTTGACAATGTTGCTGCTGCTGCTGTTGTGTGGTCTGCTAGTGTTGGCTTTCTAGGAGCTGTGGTATGCCGGGCAGAATGCAGTCAGGCACATCAGGCAAGATGTGTTCTTATCAGTGTTGTTCTGTGTCCGGCGCATATATCAGTTTGGCTGCATGTGTGAATGTGTGCATGAGTAAACTGAGACAATACTCATGATCGAGGAAACCAACATGACCACGGATCTTTGTAGAAACGAAGGTGCCAGGCTAGGCTTTATTGCAATGTAGCACTATGGCAAACAATCCATATCAAAAGATTTGTTGGCAGCATTGGTGCTGTCAGTGCAATGGAACAGCTCAACTGACAGCAGGACTGGCTGTCAGCTTCTTGGCTGCACGAAGTTTGGGGTCTGGGGCTCCTACTTTTATACCTTATCTGAATTGACTTGTACATCCCTCCTTTGATGCCACCCCTTAATCTGATAGGTCCCCGGGCATCACCGTCCATCAAGGTGTCATGACTTGGCCAAACCTCTCCTTTGTACAGGTCACTTCGACTCAGCATACCTCCTTATCTCTTTTGGCATGAGAACGGGCTAGCACCACCTTTCTCCAAGTCTTTATTCAAGTACATTCTCATCTTTGTCTTAGTACATTCTCATATTTAGCTTGTGCCAGTTTCAATGAGGTTATCAGGGTCCCATGCCCTATGTGCATGCCATTCAGGCCCACTTTCTTAGATTGCTTCACTAGGCCTAGAGCCAATACCTAAGCGCTTCTATTTATCTTACTTAACCTTTTACTTTCTCCTACAGGAGCCACTTCAAAGTCTTCTTTGTCTCCATCAATTATCTCTGAAGAGTTTGATGTTGATAAAAGTAAACACCTTTCCCTTACGCTGCTCCGCTTTCTTTTCCTGGGACCCTTCATCAGGGTCCAATCTATGCCCACAATTTCCACCCCTTGTCATGGGCTATGACATCCCTAACATCCTTTGTGAGCAAAGCACAATGGGCATGAGTAGGAAGAGTGCCTCCACAATCATCTTAACTCCCTCTGTCAGGGCAATATGGCCTAATGGCCACAGAATTAATACACAGCCCTTGGGTGAGGGCAACACTGCCTAGTGACAACCAAATCAATACTATTGGATGTTAAATAAATAAACAGGCTGTCCTAAAGTCCAAGTGGGTAGAATGTTACCCTTTATTGAGTGCTCATTCCTCTTGGTATCTCGAGTGAGTGAGGAGAGGCTGTGTTACAATTCTTTTATCCAAACCATTACGGAAATGCACAGATGACTGAAAACATTTTAAGGAACCTTACATGATTAAATTAACACCTACACAATGAATATTTAGGATTGCATAGTGTGTTCAGCAGGTTTAGAAGCTGTGCATAACAGCTTCTAAGGGGGTACAACTAATCTGCATGGGTTTTATTTTTGCATGAGCACAAAGAGAACCACTTTGCTTTAGCATCATCTCACTTATAAGTGCAGGACATGATGGTTAATGGTATTTGGGTTTATTTGATCACAAATCTGTCAATATCTGTAACGTTATTGAAGAGAAACATGAAATACTGTCTTTTGTAATATGCTACTCTTTTGAATGTTCAAACTCTGTTTAGGTCAGTTGAAAGGTTAAAAAAAATCACCATTAGCAATAAAGAACTTGAAAGAGAGACTAACACTCTGCTTTCAGCCTGGAAACAGTAAAATATGGGTGGGGGTTAGCATGAGCTCTGTCTACAGCTATGCCTGAGGCACGGTCTCACCCCTTCTCTACTGTGAAAGGACAGGTCAGTAGCCAGACTTCTTGGCTATGTTCACACGGGGAGGGCTTGTTTCAAAACAAGAGGTTTCGAAACAAGCTATTTTGAAATAACTCTTTATTTCAAAACAACTTATTTCAAGGACAAAAAACTGTCCTCGAAATAAGGCAGCAAAATAGCAGGTCCACAGTGTGGACCTGCTATTTCGACAGGGAAGGGGATTGCAGGCACCGGCAGGGTAAGGCGCGGCTGGGTGCAGAACCAGGCAGGTGCCTGCAGGGGCTGAAGGCACCCATTAGGTGAGGCGCCACAGGGCGCCTTACCTGGGGGGCTTTAAAGCCCCCACTGCCCCCAGACCTGGGGGAGCGGCCCCGGCGCACGGCTGGAGCCTGCTGCTGCCGGGGCCGGAGGGAGACCCGCCCCCGGGATTCCCCCACGGGGCTGATGGGCAATCCCGGGGCGGGGCCTCAGGGGAAGCCCCAGCCCTGCCCCCAGGCAGCCACGTCAGCCCCGTGGGGGAATGCCAGGGCGGGGCCTCGGGGGAAGCCCCAGCCCCCCCCAGGAAGACGCGTCAGCCCCGTGGGGGAATCCCAGGGCAGGGCCTCGGGGGATGCCCCAGCCCCGCCCCCTGGCAGGCGCGTCAGCCCCGCGGGGGAATCCCGCGGCGGGGCCTCGGGGGAAGCCCCAGCCCCCCCCCCAGGAAGACGCGTCAGCCCCGTGGGGGAATCCCAGGGCGGGGCCTCGGGGGATGCCCCAGCCCCGCCCCCTGGCAGGCGCATCAGCCCCA
>ML682131.1:45635-59185 GCA_007922195.1 Podocnemis expansa
AAATAATAAGTGTGTGTGGCCATACCCCTTGTATAGCCTTTTCCCCCGTCATTTTAATTAAAAGAGCTGTTTGCAGCAGTTTTAATTTTAAGAGCTGAAATCTCTGAGGGAGGAAACCCTCTGTATCTGAGCTGAGATCACTGAAAGGCATCTAAGAGATGGCTGGCCAGCAGGAGTGATCAGCGGATGGTGGTGGTTGACAGTGGGCGGAACCAGCAGATGGTGAGAATGGCCAATGGAGTGTTGGACAGCAAGAGTGACCAGTGGGCAGGGCTGGTGGGCAGTGAGTGGAGCCAATAGACAGTGCAAGTGGACAGAGTGAGGGACCAATGGGTGGCACTGCTGGACAGCTGGCATGAAAGACATTCGCTACATACCCTGGGGTTTGTTGGGAACCTCGTTCCGCAGTGGTTCTCCAGATCAGTGCCAACTTTTGCTATTGGGCCTGCACATTTTGTTGTTGTTGTTACGCTTAAAAGTTTTGTATACTACACTCAGACTTATGCTTGCAAATGGGGAAGCATTACCCCAATGGGGTGCCTGGGGAATAGTGCAAGATTTCCCAGAAGTCTGGGTAGGGGCTTGGGCCAGATGGTGCTGCAACACTATTTGGAAACCCCTAGATATAGAACCCGGACCTTGTTCTGCCATCTTGCTCTGGAAGAAGGGTTACATTTTTGGAGGTGCATCCAGGATCTCTGGATTAGTACCCCTCACAAGCACATGTGAGTGACACCTCAAGTTGGGCCCTATTTTGTTGTGATTGCAGCTAAAGAAAATTTGCATAATGGCTTTGCAGCTATTAGAAAATTGGTGTAAGGAAATGAATATTGCCCCTAAAAATTGCATACTGGTGCAAGGGATACCTATGGGATTTGATGAAGGTTCCATTGAGTCCATTATAGACACACACACAGCTAAATGCAGGATGTGTGGGCAGGTATCACAGGGGGACAAAGGAACCTATGAGGTGCTCTGTCAATAGAAATAGGCTGTGGAAACCTTGTCGGTGCCACCAGAGTTAAAGATTGTGACCAGATATGGAAGATGATATGGGGGGGAGTCCCCAAGGGCTCCAAACTCAAAAAAAGAGTTCCTGAAGAAGATGACTGCCTTTCTGGAAAAGGAAGGAAAGACTGTGTCTGATATACAAGGCCCACTGGGCCTTAGCCCATCAACCCCAAACCAAGGAACTACCTCTTCATCGGGGGCATGGGAGAAGGCTTTTGAAACAGTATTGGCCAAGGCTATGCAGCCCCACCATGCCTACATCCCATGCCATAAGCTAAGGTTATTTGCTGGCGGTTCCACCCCAATGCCTGGGGATGAAGGATTTGAACTCTGGTTGGAGCACACCATAGAAATGCTGCAAGGGTAAGCCGTACCTGACATTGAGAAGCGAACATGCCTGATACAGAGTCTCCAGGGACCAGCACTAGATGTGATCCACTCTCTAAGTCTGGTTGATCCCGGGGTAAGTGTAAAATACTGCCTAGAAACCTTTAACAATGCTTTTGGGGAAAAAAACACAAAAAAACACAAAAAAACAACAACAAAAAAACAGAATGCAGGGGACATCTACTGTGAATTTCTCAGAACCAAACAGCGGAAGGGCGAGAAGCTTTCTAACTATGTACAGAGACTGGAGAAGCTATCACAGAAAGGTGTTGTGAGAGGAGCTATGACTGCTGAGAAGATTAGCTGAGGGAATGACCGGAAAGCCCACCAGATTACTCTCAGCTAATTAAAGAGATCCAAGAGGAGGAGAAGATGCAGGTTATCCATAAGGATGAAGATCAGCCCTGTACATTCACAAGTGCAGTATCTAGAAGCCCCCTCAGGGTGTTGATTGTCAATAGTAAAGAGAAACTGGCTCAACAAATGTAGGTTCTGACAGAGCAGGTGGCTGAACTGCAGAGCAGCCACCAGTCATCAGGAACCTGCAGGCACACAGAGGCTTCAACTGCCATGGTCCAGAAGACCACATGTAGAAACACAGGCACAGCAAGACAACAGCCATTAGTCTCCTACCGGTGTGGGCAGGAGACACAAAACTGCAAGATGTCAAAATGTAGAAAGTCCTGTATTAGTGTATCAAAAGCAGCAGACTGCTCAAGGAAAAGTGGGGAAATGGATGCAGGTTTTGGGAGGGGAGCCATCCCAGCCCTCAGGATCTGAAGGCTCCGCTGAAGAGGATTGTCGAGCCACGGTCCTAGCAGGACTGATAGGATCCTGAGTAGAGGTCATGGTGAGGATCGAAGGGACAGACTGCACTGCAATCTTCCATACTGCCTTTAAAGTGACCATTATATTTCAGTCATTCTACTAAGAGAAGCTTGCAAATCTGCCTATACAGCCTCTGACTGGGCTTGGTTTGTGTGGCTCAGAATGGATGAACACACATATAAGGGAATATATCATAGTGCATTTGGAATTCCCAGAGGATGTTGCTGGGGAGAAGGAAGAGGTGGAGACTGCCATTTTTTATATGCCCTGACCAGAAAGATTCTAGCGGCATGCATCCTGATAGGGATCAAGTCCTGTCTTTTCAGATTCCTTGCCAAGTATTGCAGATGATGTGCTGGGAATCAGTACCTAAACACCTTCAAGATCCATTCCCTTTGTGCTGAGGCCTATAAGAGCGTCAAGGACACTAGAAAAGAGATGTCTGAGCTACCAATGGGATCACTGAGGTATGCAGAAGCAGCCCCTCTAATAGTGCCTGCAATGTTCAAAAGAGAAATACATGTCAAGAGCACCAGCTTGAAAGGCAACAGAGAAATGCTAGCGATGGCTGAACACCCAACTGACAGTGACCTTCCTGAAGGGCTACTGATCACCAGTGGTGTCATAACCCTACCTGCAGATGCTCAGGAAAGGGTGGTTGTGTTGATGAATAATGAAATTACCCGCAATGTTGTTGTGAAGTGGGCACAGAAGATAGCAGATCTTTTTGGGCCTGAGGCTGTTGTGAAACCCCACCATGAAATGGGAGGTACAGAAATAGACCCAGCAAAGTTTGGCTTTGGAGACTCACCACTGTCGTAAGAATAGAAGGACTCCCTGAGGAAAAAAGCTTTATGAAAGATCCAGAGTCTTCTCACTTGATGAGTGGGACGTGGGATGCGTGAAAGGGGTGGAATACCATATTAGGCTTCAAGACTCCCGACACTTCAGGGAAAGATCGAGGAAGATAGCTCCTTCAGAAATGGAAGACATATGGTGCCATCTCCAGGAGCTATTTGAAAATGGCATAATTACAGAATGCCACAGCCCATATGTATCTCCTATTGTAGTGGTATGTAAAATAAAAAAAAAAAAATAAAGTGAAAAAATCTGAATGCGCATTGATTATCGTACCTTAAAAGATGCACCATAGTTAACCAGTAGACCATGCCTCGAATTGAAGATGCCCTAGACTGTTTGTTGGGGAGTCAGTGGTTCTCAGTCTTGGATCCTCAGAGCAAACAGTATCAGATTCTGCTACCAGATAAAGAGAAGACAGCCTTCATATGTCCCCTAGGGTTTTGTCAGTTTGAATATATGCCTCCAAGGGATTTCAAGGGCCCTAGCAATGTTTCAGCATCTTATGGAAAAGCTGGTAGGGAACATGAATTTGCTCCAAGTTTTAGTCTCTCTGTATGATCTTATCGCATTTGGAAGAACATTGGAGGAGCATGAAGAAAAACTTTTTAATGTGCTAAACAGTTTAGAAGATTATGGGCTGAAGCTCTCAATTGACAAATGCCAGTTTTATAGAACATCAGTGAAGTATGTGGGTCATATCATGTCCCAGGAGAGTGTGAGCACTGACACAAATAAAATAAATGCACTCAGTACATGGCCATGCCCCAGAAATTACAGGGAGCTCAAGACATTTCTAGAATTTAGTGGCTAAAATTGACAATTTGTGAAAAATTATGCTCTTATTGTTAAGCCTTTGAATGATCTTACATGGGATACCCCCCTAGCAAGAAAAAAGATACAGACTAAAAGTAAAAGAGGATCTAAAAGGCCTCCAGTGCTGAGAACTGCCAGTCCTTTGTAGCCATTTGGATCACAAAGGGATGAGAAATTTGAAAGGGCCTTTCAGAAAGTCATCGATGGCCTAACTCATGCTCCCATCCTAACCTTTGCTGACCATGGCAAACCATTTATTCTATACACTGATGTCAGTTCAGAAGGCCTGGGAGCTGTGCTGTATCAGGAAACTGAAGACATTCAAAAAAAACCTGTGGCATTCGCCAGCCGAGGGCTAGTGCATAGTGAAACCCGCTATCCTTCTCAGAAGCTGTAATTTTGTCTTTGAAATGGGCCATCACTGAGAAGTTTTGAGACTACTTGTATGATGCCCAATTTCAGGTATGGAATGACAATTATCCATTGATTTATGTGTTGATAAGTGCCAAACTGGATGTTACTGGACAATGGTGGGTGGCCGCCCTGGCTGACTATGAGTTCAGAATTCAGTAGAGATCTGGTAGAAGCAATATCAATGCAGATGCCTTAGTGTGAGCATCCACAGGCATCAGACCCTAAAGCAGACGTGGCCGAAGTGCAGCTCACGAGCCGCATGCGGCTATTTAAAGAAAAATTGTGTCTCCCAAGGGAGCTCAGGAGGGAAGGGGGCAGGGCAGGAGACGGGCATAGAAATTTGCAGGCGTCAGGGCCAGCAGAAAGCCAGCAGCGGAGGAGCGGGGCTGTGAGAGCTGCAGGGAAAAGCAGCCTCATCAGAGCCGGGGGAGGGGCGGCCCTGTGCGAGCCGGCAGGGGAAAACAACCTGGTAAAGGCCCGGAGGGAGAAGCAGCCTGTCTCTGAGAGCCCGCAGGGAAAAAGCAGCCTGGTAAGAGCAGGGAGGGGAGGGGCAGCCCTGTGAGAGCCAGCAGGGAGAAAAGCAAGTCATCAGTTAGATGTAAAGAGAAGCTCTCTGACCAAGTGACTGCCAGATTGTACATTTACCCCCCACAATATTAATTCTACCCTCATTGTCTGTGTGCATAATAAGTCTTTAATAACATCAGTGCATGATTTTTGGAATACATTTTTGTGTTCTTACACAGCGGGTTATTTCGATACGGTTGTTTTGGGTGCAGACCGGGCATTATGCTGGCAGGGAGCAGCACTGGGCAGCACTGAATGCTGCCGGTGCCTGTAGCCCAGCTCTGCAGGTACCGGTGGGGTTCAGCGCTGGGCAGCGCTGAAGCCCGCCGGTGCCTGCAGCTCCCCTTTGCAGGCATCGTTGGGGAGCAGCGCGGGGCAGTGCTGAACGCTGCCGGTGCCTGCAGCCGGGCTGTGCAGGTGCTGGCCAGGGGACACCCCTCAGCACCCTGGCCAGGGTGCTGAGGTTTCCCTGGCCAGGGTGCTGAGGGGACACCCCTTGAACTGTTGTTTTGGAAAATCTTGTTGAGAAACAACACATTCACACGGTGTTGTTTCAAAACAACCGTTGTGAAACAACGTTGTTTCACCAACAGACTAGGTCTAACTTGTTTCGAAACAACTGTGCATTGTGTGAACAGCCGAAACCTGATTTTGTAACAACCTCTGTTGTTTCAGAATAAGGAGGCTATGTGAACACACCCTTTAAAACTGGCAACAGAAATTGATCAAGAACAAGTCTACAATGAAGTACAGATCATTAGCAATGATAATAATTAGCAATTTAAACCTGAAAAGCAATTGTACATTAATTTTCTTTTTTAAAAATCACCTGGCATTTCCAGATATTGTAATACAATGCAAAATTATTTCTCTTGTATTTCTGTTTTGAAAATTAAATAAGAATCATCAGAAATGACTGAAAATTGACACAAATGTTACATCCAAAACCACTGACCACTGTCAAAAAGTTATTTAAAAGAAAAAAACAACCCTTTATTTAAAGAATGTTGTTAAAAGTACTTATTATGGATCATGCCTCATTTTCATCATGCAAAAGGATTTAGACCTAGGATAGACCACCACTACTGAAAACTGGCTTTAGAAAAAAAAAAATCCTTAAGTCCATTGAACAAGTGTGCCTGAGACATCAGTCTATCATCTGTTTGCAGAAGGAACTGCTAGCACATTTATTTCTAAGAAAATTTTAATTAATATAACTAAGTCAATTACCAAGATAATTTACATTCACTACAAAGTTCAATAGCAGCGCTATACTTCTCCTGATTAAATAGCATTCAATATGTATTAATTATTTTTTGTTGTATAGTCAAAATCTAGTTATATTTCAGTGTAGTCTTCAGGAATGACTCTATGGGCACGTCTACACAGACCGCTTTATTTTTAAATCGGTCCTTTCAAAAGGACCAATTTTGAAATAAAGCCTTATTTCGAAAGGGCTCCTTTTGAAATAAGGGAGACCACGGGATCGAAACGACCATTATTTCGAAACGGATGTTTTGAAATAATGGCAATGGATCTGCTGTTTTTAACCGTTGTTTCAAAACAACAGGTCTAACACCGTTATTTTGAAACATCCGTTTTGAAATAATGGTCGTTTCGAGGGGGGGGGGAGGTTTTACTTTTTCGGAACAACGATCCTTATTTTGAAAGGACGAGGTCTGTCCTTTCGAAATAAGGGAATGTTGTGTAGAACAAATCATTTTATTTTGAAATAAGTGTTATTTTGAAATAAAAGTGCTGTGTAGACGTGCCCTATGGGTATCCAAGCTCATTAGAAAAGAGTAATTGTTGTGAAGGGCTGAGGACAGAAAATTGTGTTGTAAACTTTCTGAAAAAAAATCTCTCACCTATAAAGATTTTACTTTGTATTATAAAAAACAAATAATGATATTTAGAAATTATACGGGGCCTGACCCCAAACTGAAGAAACTCAATGGGATTTTTTTCCATAGTATCTTCTGTGCAAGGACTCCAAAGCACTTACTGAAACAGGCTCTGATCTTGCACTTTCTGTCCCCATAAATTCTCATTGATCTGTTGTGATTCTGAACAGTTGAATAGGTGTCCGTGTGCATCTCTTCACAGGATTAAGATGAGAGCAGTGTTTTCCCTTATTATTACTCTCATTTTAAAATTAATTGTGTGAGTCCTCAGACCTTTTGTCTTCACTGTCCACGAGTATTTTAGTGAACAAGTTTACTGGCAGAAATATTGGCAGGGAAGCGGGGTCATGGTAGGTGACGGGATGGGGTGGGAAGCAGAAGTGTGGCATGGTTGGGGAGAGCAGAAAACCAGCAGTGTGGTAAGAGATGGTAGGGAAGCGACAACATGGGGTGGGGGAGACAAGCGTGACATAGTCAGAGAAGCCCTAGCATGTTTAGATTTTCTCATAGACCCTAATAAAACTTACTCATTGTTAAAATAAAATCATGTATTACAAGTCCTAAACATGATGTGGAATACTAAGAAATGAAAATACAAAGGAGAAAAGTATAAAACTGAATGTAGATTACTTTCAATTTTTGGCACAACTTACTGCTGTGAAGGCACATATTACACAATGAAATTCAAAATATTGTGCAATATTTAGAGATCAGCATCTCAGAGAGCTTTTACGTGATGCACTGACAAGTTACTGCCCAGATTTAAAAACAAAACAAAACAAAACAAAACAAAACAAAAGAAACAAACAAACAAACAAAAACTTGCCACAAGCCTATAATGTTCAACATCTAGCAACAGCTAATTTTTTACTGTATAGGCCTAGTTTCATGGTAATCTTAAATAATTATTAGAATATGACACTAGTAGATCAATACTTGCCCTATTTTTATGATAAAATTAAAGTGTGTAATGAATTTTAAGCTTAGTAATTTTGGAGTACATAACAATATGTGGTTATATGCCTCAGGGTGGCTCTCGAAGGTTTAATAATTGACTTGTGCGGCTCTTGATTTCTGTAAGTTTGGCCACCCCTGCCCTAAAGTGATCCCTGTGGATGGAGTGAGAGCTATTTGTAGTGGGAGTTGTTGAGAACCCAAGGGGGAAGAGTCCTCAGGGATGTGTGGCAGAGACTCATAGACACTGTGGTCAGAAGGGACCGATATGATTATCTAGTCTGACCTCCCGCACACTGCAGGCCACAAAACCTCACCCACCCACTCCCATAATTAACCTTAAACCCATAACTGAGCTATTAAAGTCCTCAAATCACTTTTTAAAGACTTTAATATAGAGAATCAACCAGCAAGTGAGGCATGCCCAATGTTACAGAGGAATGCAAAAAACTCCAGCGCCCAAGCCAATCTGCCCTGGGGGAAAATTCCTTCCCTACCCCAAATATGGCAATCAGTTAAACCCTGAGCATGAGGGAAAGTCCACAACAGCCTGTCAAGAAGAACGTCTCAGTAATAACTCAGAACCCACTCAATCCAGTGCCCCTTCCCAGGTCACTATCATACCCATCACCAGTAGTAAAAGACAGACAATGGCCAAGCTACACTGTCCACCATATCATTCCCTCCATAAACTTATCAAGCTCTGTTTTGAAGGCACCTAAGGTTTTTACCCCCATCACTGCCCTTGGTAGAATATTCCAGAACTTTACTCCTCTGAAGGTTAGGAAGCTGCATCTAATTTGAAGCCTAAATTTTCTGGAGGACAGTTTGTATCCATTTGTTCTTGTGTCCACTTTGGCGCTGTATTCAAATAATTCCTGTCCCTCCCTTGTATTTATCCCTCTAATGGATTTATAAAGAGCAAATATATCTCCTCTCAGCCGTCTTTTGAGAAGACTAAACAAACCAAGCTCTTTAAGTTGTCTCTCATAGGGAAGATTTTCCATTCCACGAATCATCCATGCAGCCCTTCTTTGCACCTGTTCCAGTTTGACTTCATCTTTCTTAAACATGGGTGACCAGAACTGTACGCAATACTCCAACTGAGGTTGCACCAGTGCCTTGTATAATGGTACTAACACCTCCCTATCTCTACTGGAAATACTCCTTCTGACGCACCCTAGGACTGCACTAGCTTTTTTCACTGCCACATCGCTTTGGCTACTCATTATCATTCTGTGATCAACCAGTATGCCCAGGTCCTTGTCCTCCCCCGTCACTTCCAGCTGATGCATTCCCAACTTATAAGAAAAATTTCTGTTATTTGTCCCTAAATGCATGACCTTGCACTTCCCGTTGTTGAATCTCATCCTATTTCTAATGCTCCACTTTACGAGGTCATCCAAATCATTGTGTATACTATCTTATCCTCCTCCGTACTGGCAACACCTCCCAGCTTGGTGTCGTCTGGAAACTTAATTAGCACATTCCCACTTTTTGTGCCAAGGTCAGTAACAAAAAAGGTTGAATAAGATGGGTCCCAGGACTGACCGTGGGGAACTCCACTAGTAACCTCCTTCCAGCTAGACAGTTCACCTTTCACTATGACCCTCTGTAATCTCCCCTGTAACCAGTTCTTTATCCATCCTTCAATTTTCACTTTAATCCCCATCTCCCCAATTTAACTAATAATTCCCTGTATGGAACTGTATCAAATGCCTTGCTGAAATCTAAGTAAATTAGGTCCACCACATTCCCTTTATCCAAAAAATCTGTTATCTTCTCAAAAAAGGAGATCAGCTTGGTCAGGCATGATCTAGCTTTTGTAAAGCTGTGTTGTATTTTATCCCAGTTCCCATTTTCCTCAATATCCTTAAGTACTTTCTCCTTCAAAATTTTCTCCAAGACCTTGCATACTGCTGAAGTCAAAATGACTGGCCTGTAGTTACCTGGATCACTTTTACTCCCTTTCTTGAAAATAGGGACTACATTAGCAATTCTCCAGTCATAAGGTACAAACCCCTGTGTTCACCGATACTTGAAAAATCCTTGCTAAAGGGCTGGCAATTTCATGTGCAAGGTCCTTCAGTATTCTCAGATGAAGATTATCTGGACCCCCTGATTTAGTTACATTAAGCTGCTGAAGCTTGGCTTCTACCTCAGATATGGTAACTTCCACTTCTACATTCCCATTAGCTGCCCTATCTCTATCCCCGATCTCACCATCACCCTCATTAAAGACAGAGGCAAAGTACTTATTTAGATATTCAGCCATGTGTAGATTATGCTTGATCTCTACCCCATCTTCAGTGTATAGTGGTCCAACCTCCTCCTTCTGTGTTTTCTTTCTATTTATATGGCTGAAGAACCTTTTACTTTGGTTTTGATTCCCTTTGCAAGGTCCAATTCTGCTTGGCTTTTGGCCTTCCTCACTTGATCCCTACATGCTTTGACCTCTAAAAGGTAGCCCTCCTTTCTTATCCTTCCCAACTTCCACTTCTTGTAGGCCTTGTGTTTCCTCCTAATCACCTGTTTAAGATGTACATTCATCCAGCTTGGTTTAGAACCCATGCCTGAATTTTTTTTCCTCTTCTTTGGAATGCAGGCTTCAGATAGTTCCTGCAGCTTTGTCTTGAAGCAGTTCCAAGCATCCTCAATGTTCATATCCATGAATTCTTTGGTCCGGTCCACTTCCTTAGCTAATTCCCTTAATTTTTTGAAGTTAGCCCTTTTGAAGTCAAAGACTCTGGTCAGAGATTTATTTTTGTTTGCCCTTCCATTCAGTTTAAATTGGATTAACTCATGATCACTAGAGGCTAGGTTGTCCCCTACAACTAGTTCCTCTATGAGGTCCTCACTACTGACTAATACCAAATCTAAGATCGCATCTCCTCTCGTTGGTTTGGAAACTGCTTGATGGAGAAATTCATCTACTATCACCTCCATGAAAATCTGGGCCCTTTTATTGCTGCTAGCACAAATCTTCCAGTCTCTATCTGGGAAGTTAAAATCTCCCATAATGACACAGTTCCCAGTAGTGTTTACTTCCTTAAAGGCCTTAAAGAGTTCTCTATCCATGTCCAAATCAGATTCCGGCAGTCTGTAACACACCCCAAGCACTAATCCAGGAGAAACTCTAGTAGCTTTCTTCTCCAATGTGATTTTGGCCCAGATAGACTGGGTCCTGCTAATTTCATCACTCTGAATTTCTTTGCAATCTATTGCATCATTGCTATACAATGCCACACCACCACTTTTGCCATTACATCTGTTTTTACTAAAGAGTACAAAGCCTTTAATGCCCGTACACCAGTTGTGACTACTATTCCACCATGTTTCTGTTATCCCTATAATCCTCTGCATCCACTCCTGAATGCTCCCTGGGCTCTTATTTATCTCCAGAGCCTCAACTCTCCCTTGAATGGGACTAGCTGCTCTCCTCTTCTTCCTCACATTCCCACCTTCAGTGTTCCTCTGCTGGTCTCCTTCATGTGCTAATTCAGCAAACCTGCTACTGAGTTCTATTTCACCTTCTTCTTCTCTCCAATCTGCCATACCCAGTGTAGTGGGCTGATAGCTGGCCCTGCCTGTGAAAACTGAAATTAAAAAAAAAAATAAAAAAAAAAAGCATTGAACACTTCAGCTTTTTCCTCATCCTCCATCATGAGGATACCTGCCTCATTCAGTAAGGGCTTGCTCCCTGAAACTGTGCTACCTGTCTCAGTGAACTATATTGTTAGACGAGTCCCCATTGCCCAGGCTCAGCACTAGTGACTGGCAAGAAGATCAGCTGCAAGATGTTAATATTCATGATGTACTAGTTGCCAAAAGAGAGAGGAAAAACCCCACCATGGTGGTTTCATCTAACCCTGACTGCAAGCTGCTATTAAGAAAATGGGGCAAACTTAAACTGATTCAGGGTGTGCTCCACCAGCTCACCGTGGACCTCTCACAAAAGCAGTGGACACAATTAGTACTAACCAAAGAGTTCAGAGCACTGACTATGAGGGCCTTGCATGATGACTTAGGGGACCTATGAATGGAAAGAACCCTACAGTTCATTTGTAGTAGGTTCTAGTGCCCCCTGATAGGAGAAGATGTGCTGCAGAAATGTGGATCATGCGCTCAGTGCGTTCAATGGAAAATGTTGCCCACTAGAGCAGCACATTTGAAGAACATCACCAGCAGCAAACCATTACAGCTGGTATGCATTGACTTCTTGTCTTTGGAAGCAGGCAGGAAAAATATTGGAAACCTCTTGGTGGTGACAGGCCATTTTACTCTTTTGCACAGGCCTATCCACACGTGACCATAAGGCCACTACAACTGCCCAAGTGCAGTGGGACAGGTATTTTTCAGTATATGGATTACCGGCTCGGATATACTCTGATCAGGGACGGGACTTTGAAATTCATCTCCTGAAAGCAGTGCTAAGGATGGCTGGGATTAAGAAATCCAGAACAACACCTTACCATCCGCCAGGTGATCTTCAGCCAGAATGATTTAATCAAATGCTGTTGGATATCGTGGGGACTTTGCAGCTAGAACAAAAGGCAAACTGGAGTCAGCATGTAGTGTTTCTGGTGCATGCTTATTGTTCTACAAAAAATGATGCTACAGGTTTCACCTCATATCTTTTGACGTTTGGATGAGGACCATGACTACCCATACACTTGTGTTTTGCCTCTTCTGAGGACAGAAAAAGCTAGGAGGCATATCAACAATATATTACATGACAGAAAGAAAAGCTACAAGAGGCATATCGCTTAGCTACAGCAGCTGCACGTAAGAACCCAGAGAGAAAAAAAACATTGCTATAATGCTGGGGTGCAGGCACAAGACCTCGAGCCAGGAGACAGAGTACTGCTACAAAAGATAGCGCACACAAGATAGCACAGACAAGATAGTGGACCAATTGAAGGCCATGCCTCATCTGGTAATGGAAAAGCTAGCTGATCTGCCAGTTTACAAGATTAGGCCAGAGACAGGGTCAGGACAGAAAAAACAGTACACAGGAGCCTCTTACTACCTGTGGGAGAATTGGTGGGTGCTCCCAATGGAATGGACTGTAATATGGTGCTAAGGCAGAATAAAGACTCTGGCAAATTCCACCATCCAATGTAAATGGTGGGCCCTGAAGGATTAACCTGTCTTTACTGGATGCATTGTAGAGCGAGTCTAAAGAGGAGGACACTCCAGTAGTACACTCCAGGGTGGAGACCAGATCCCAGACCCAAATGAAGGATCTTGGTGAGAGTTCTAATATCTCAGCTCTGAATCCCATGGCCAAAGCATTTGGACCTGGTGCGGAGGCACCCATGATGACAATGCACCAGAACAGGATACTGTCTTAACTTATTTAGCATTCTCTGACTGTGAGGATCTGCAAAAGAGCACTGACGATACAGCTAAACTATCAGATGGTTGGGGCACCGAGGTAGCTGGTGCCTTTGGCTCTATGGACCAGGGCCATAACTACGATTGGGCCAATGGGGCTTTGCCCCAGGCATACTGGTTGTGGCTCAATAGAGCCGCTCATTTAAAAGGTGTGTTTTGCGGCACCAGCCCCAAGCACCGCTAATGGCAAAGGGCACTTTCCTATCAGAATGTGCCCTGGGCAGCAAAACAGCATGTTACGACTTTGCTGTGGACCTGCCAGAAGTGGAAAAAAGAATGCAAGATCTGGGGCTGATAGACAATGGATCCGACCAGGAACCCCCACCAGTCCTGGCCCACTTATAGCCGCCACTGTAGGCTTCCTCAGGCCCTTTGGGAAGAACCCATATGGATGGAGTGATCTGGCACAAGATT
>ML682131.1:114185-243398 GCA_007922195.1 Podocnemis expansa
ACAAGGAACACAAAGGACATAACCATCTTCAATTCCTGACAGAGAGGGCCAGCCCCAGGTTTTTTGATGCCCTAGGCTATGTATTATTCCCCCCCCCGATCACAGATGGGGATCTGTCCAGACCCATCTGGGGAGTGGTGCCATGAATGGGGGTTTGGCCCCCAGCTGAGGAGTGGTGCTGCCTCGATCCAGCTCTGACTGGGTAGTGGAGCTGTGACCAGAGACCAGAACCACTGCTGGGACACCCCCCCCACACACACTGGTGCACCCACCAGCCTCCCAACCCTGATGCCCCTTATCCCCCACACCACCACTGCCCCTAGACTAACCTACCCCATTTACCTTTTCTGGAATGGAGCCAGACAAAACACAGCTTCCTGCCTTGCCCCACCCTAGGCTATATGCCTGAGCAGGGCTGGGTGGGATGGGCTTGGTGGCCCCAGCCCAGCCCTTGGCCACCCCTAATGGTTGGTGACCTAGGCAACAGCCTAGATTGTCTCTATGGGACGACTGGCCCTGCTGACAGACACATGGCCACCTCTACTGTCTGATGTGCTGGGAAGACTACCACCATGAAAAGTCCACTGGGAAGTCTGTGTCCCATGTCCAATCCCCTGACCTGGTATAGAAGTTGTATGGGACGTACGTGGACAGTCCTTAACTAGCATCTTCTCAAAATAGGGGAGGATGCAAAAACCTTCAAGAGCAGAGCCTGAGACTGGAGGAGTCCTGGGCCACTCAGGGTTCCCCATTGCCCCAGAAGTTTATGGCAGGTGTCCACTAAAGCCTGTGGAGCTTGGCTCCACTGAAAATACTTCCCAGCAGGGTCTCCCCTCTTGATTGGTTGGTGCTAGTATTTAAAACAGGAACCCAGTCTGATGAACTGTCTGAGTAACAATTCAGACTGCCTGCTGCTTCTGCTCCAGACCTCATTTGCTGTGGATACCAGACTCTGGCTTCTGACCCTGGTTTGTCCCTGATTTTGTTGTTTGCTTGTTGTCTTTAACCTGGTGCCTGATCCTGAATTCCTGGCATCCTAACCCAGCTCGATCATAACCTTGCTACTCATCTCCTGCTAGCAACTTATCCACTGACCAAAGTATGCAGACAGGACATGGCCTGGCCCTGTTTCACTGGGGCTATATACTGGTTTTGGTGATTTACAGAGTGGTGGGGGAGAGCACAGCCCTGCTCTCATTCTCTTCTGAAACTTTTTGGGTAACTTCACCTGTTTTCAGGCCAGTGTGTGCTTCTGGTACTTTGGTAATAGTGTTCACCTGGCCTGGACTTCAGCAGGCTGTTAGCATTTCCCATGGAACTCAAGTAACAGAGGGGGAAATGGCAATTTTAACACTCACAGTCAGCCAAATGTAACTAGAGTTTCATGGGACAAGGAAAAGCCAGTACTGTAGATGCAGCAGATTACTTTTCTGAATCTCCCAGATCTGTTGAAACTGGGAAGATGTGGAAGTTTCCTAAAGAAAGACCACCAGAATTGTTTCTAGTGGAAGGTGTTAGGTAACCAAAATAAATGGGTTTTACCAGCTCCCCTTGTAAGTTGCAGATAAAAAAGTCAAACTGGTGTTAAGTTTGAATACATATAAGCAATTTACATGTAAAAAAAATTACAGATATTTTAATTATCCCCAGACCAGGAATTACATACCTGGGAATTCAAAATTAAGTTTAGACTTTAACAAGGTTGGATTCTTTTAAGACTAGAAATGATCAGTTAAGACAGGGATTCTCAATGACTATGTTGGGACACATCACTGTGTCACTACACAGTGATGTGTGTCATGGAGATCCAGGGTAATGGCTGGATTTGGCCTTGGGTAAGTAGGCAGCTGTGTCCCTTAGAGTCATGACACACTTGGCAGCATGTTGCAACTCTTAACAGGTTGAGAACCACTCAGATGAATTACCAAACAACTGTAAACATGCTGCCCACCCTCCTGAGTGGGAGGGGTGGCTGGTTCTGGTCCCCCACTCCTGCCCCATGAGGACTGCCAAGTCTTTAGCCCCTTGGCAGGGCAAAAATTTGTCACTCAGGTGAGGGGAAGTACAAGGCTGCCTCTGGGGGTTACAGGGGTCAGTGGGGTCCAAGCTGCAACACACCAACCCTGAGGTGGGCTCTGTGGGGCCTGAGGCCTCAGTTCAGGGGCCAGCAGCTCTCAGCTGCAACACACTGCCCCTGAGATGTGACTCCCTGTCAAGGGCTGAGACCCACACTCCCCTGGGTTACCCCAGGCCTCACGCTCCTGCCGTACCATGTCTGTTGGGTCTTTGGGGTAATCTTTCAGGGGTAGATTATAGAAGCCATCCATCTCATCAGGTGGCAACAGGTCAGGGAGTCCATCAAGCTGTTCCACAAGTGGCAACTCCTCCAGGCCGCATGAGATGGCAGAGGCTCAGGGCTCCCAGCAGCCAGGGGCAGCTCCTCCAAGTCGCAGGAACACAGCAGCACTTCAGGGAGCCCTGTAGAGAACAGCTCAGGTGCACCCACCTGCCTTGCTGGCGGCAACTCTCCCTGCGGGTCTGGGGTGGACCCAAACCTGAGCAACAGCTCCAAGTTCCCTCCAGACATGCAGGCCTGGGTCTGGCGGCCAGAGCCCAGCTTGTCCACAGGGTGGCCTGGGAATCAGAAGCAAGCCAAGATGCATCCTTCCCCTTCAGCAGCTGATGCTCAACTGAGCTGACTGCCTCCCTTTTTATACTTCCTGTTCCTGTCCCGCCCCTCCGTGTCCAGCCTGATTGACAGGCCAGCTCTGGCTCCACCCCTCTACTGACAGGTAGAACCCTCTGCCCTATCTCTGAGGGGGGCTGTGCCTTCCTGCTACAACAATCTTAACACTGCCCGCAATGACAGTACATTGATGGCTATTGCATGATGGTGTTGGCTATTCCAGGTTAGATTCAACTGATTCCTAAAGAAACTTTAAATATGCTCTAATTTCCCTTTATGTCATTAAAAGTGTAGTGTTGTAGAAAAAAAAAAAAACAACTTTGAGTGCAGTATCAAGCTCAAACAAGTTTATTACAAGAACACTTCTCTAGTGGGGAGAGCAGTTAGGTCCTGATCTCCACCCCTGTGATGTATTACAGAAACTTTTATAGCTTATCAGCAACATTAGCATATATGCATATACATAGGTAACAGTAATAAGATCTAGTATTTTCTTATTGGTGCAGACTAACATTATTTCTTAAAAGGGACCAAGGTCAGAGGGAAAGAGAATCTCACATAAATTGATAGCAACAGGATTGAAGCAGCTCATACAGGTATGATAAGGCAGGATGGTATGTGTCAAGGATGCTTGGTGTCTGGCTCAAGGAGGCACAGAGAGGCACCAGCTAAAAATCCCTTAGGCCTGCAATTTATCACAACATTCTTCAACAACGGCATTCTTTAACAGTAGGATCAGGCCTGACCTATTAAGGACCAAACACGGTATTTTAATGTTTGCACTCATCAGAACTGTAGTGAGTCACAAACCAGCATTTTACTATCTTGGGAAAATGGGAATTCTGGGCCCCCCCCCCCTTCTCAACTGAAACAAAAGTTTGAAAGTTCCCACAAAATTCAAGTATGAAATTTTGTTCAGAGAAACTTGAAACAACATTTTGCATAGACCTCATTGACTCAACTTTTCATTATAGTTTATAATGTCATCCTTAAGGACTCTTCTGCCCTGTCTCAGTGCCCAAACACAGTTCGCTAGAAAGCTACAGTCCAGAGTTCAATGTGCAGATGCTCTGTGAAGGATTTCTTGAGGGGTAGAATGACAGGTTTAAAACCAGAACCTTATCCAAGCCCTTCACACCAGTACGGCTTATTTCTCTATATGCTGATAAGAGTTTCCTTCCCACCAGTCCTAGTTCTGTATGCTCATAGAACTCCCTCTTCCCCTGACCATGGTTTCATAGGCAGACAAAACCTCCTCTTCAACTCCTTCTTCTTGATAGCTTTAATCTTACCTGTACCCATCCCCCTCCCCTGGTAACACCCCTTTCAATATATGGTCATACTCTGTTTTGGAGGGTCTGGGTCTTGGGGCATTCGCACAAATCCTTTTGTATCCTATGGGAGGGCAGAGAGTGATGTCACATCTTGGCCATGGTCAGTTTATGGCCCAATGCTTATGTTTCTTTTTTAACATCTCCCTGCACTGCCCTTGCTTTCCAACCTGCTTGCTTGGCCTTGCTCTGGCATATGTTTTATGTTTGGAAAAGTTTGTGTCTTGAAGAGGAGTCAAAGCTTTCCCTTGCTTGTGCATTCATATATCAAACCTTCACTGCACCTTGAAACATGTTAACTGCATCCCTTATCTTTTCACAGCAATAAAGAAAACCCCTTCTAATTGCAGACATGCAAGAGGGACATACTATGACATGTATACTTCAGAGACTTTGAGTTTCAGGCAGGCCCAGAGGCCCATAATCTCATCTCAGGCAAATGCATCGTCCTAAATATTTATATGAATTTACATAATTTCCAGAGGATTAGCAATGCTAGTCAGTGTAGAGCAAAAATGAGAGTCCTACAGCACCTTCAAGACTAACAAATTGCTTTGGGCGTAAGCTTTTGTAGGCTTCAATCTACTTTGTCAGCTACATTACATATATATCCTTACATCAGTCAGAGTAACATGAAAGTCAGAACTGTGAAGTGGAAATGAAATGTTTCATCTTATAGAAACCAAAAATCTTGGGAAGTTCCCATCTAAAACTTTGAAAAGATCAATTAGTTCCCATAGAATGTTGCAGAACCTCAAATCAGCATTTTGTGATGGTATGACAGGCTGTTCCCCAGATTTGGTCTGGTGTTGTACTAAACAAATGAGCAATAAAATCTTATGTGGGGGACAGGGCAATATGCCACATTTGTTGTACGCACGCACGCACGCACGCGCACACACATGTACGTTCTACAAGAGTTCTACAGTTACCAGCCTCTCAGTTACTTAAGTCATTCTACTGTCCAGGCAACTGAGCTTGAGAGGTGGGGTGGGGTCCAGTCACTCATGACACAATGTTCCTTGGAATTTTCAGAATGAACCCAAAGTCTACCATTTTCTTCACTCTTCATAGGGCCAAAACCACAGAAGTCAGTCATTGTATCATGTTGTTCCATCTTTCATGTTACAAAGTAGCAAACATGGCTTCCTTATTGTTCCATTCCTGTTACATTCTTTATTCTTTTGATGATTTAAAGATTCTCCATGGGTGCCATCTCCTGTTGATATTACCATGTTCTTCAGCCATCTGGATTCTCCTTATCTTGGGACTGGTACTTCTCACCTCTCTGAACTATTCATTCATCCCATTCCAATCACTCATTTCAATCACCCTTCTTAAGACTAACACCATTAATCTATCACTACTTCTCTTTTATTTTGAGACAAAAATAAACTTAATTGGTACATTCCTAGAACTAGCTATATAACCATAATAAAACATCATATTGCAGTTTTCACCATTTACTCAAGCCACTGTCTTAATTATCTCCATTCAGTTCATCTTTGTTTTCCTATAACCCAGCTGTAATGTTATCTATTTTGTAGCCATGTGGCGCCTCAGAGTGTTACCCTGCTCAGAGTCATAGATGTTTCTTTTGTTCTTATCAGTCAATAGAGATTGGATATACAAAGGCTGCAAATTTCTGTATGTGTTACTTTAGTTCCTTACGAGGCCTACAGGTGTGCTGTTGTAACTCTCTGATTTCCTCTCCTGCACCTTGATTTGCCCTGCTTTGCCAAGTGACCACTCACTCCTGAATCAGCCCACTCCCACCTCTTGTTTGCAATTGGTCCCAAGCAATGAGTGTATGCCCTCTGGCTGCTTGAGGGATGGTCCCTAAGTGAGCACCCACATCCTCAGTTACACACCAGGAGGCACTGTCTACAGAGATCAGGACCCACTCCCAGCCACCATACACTCAAGTCTGTCCATTTAACAAGGAAATGGATTGTGCCCAGCCTTCTTCACTCACCCCCTCTAAAGATCACACAGCTTTAGATAAAATAACTAGTAATTTATTGATCAGTTTATAATTCTAAGTGAGAATATGGCCAGTTAAGGCAAAATCACAATACAAATGAGCCAAAATAAAATCCACAGACTACACTAATATCTCTCCTTAACCTAACCTCATAGTCCAAGTTTATGCTCAAGGTGTTTGGCTGTCAGATATTTGTATGACCAGTCTCTGCCTGACACCAGGCAGGGCCCAGATCTTGCTTGAAGTTGTTTCAAGATGAAGATTCTCAGGCAAAAAGTCCCAAATCCTTCCAAGTGTCTCTCTCTCTCTGTTCTTATTCCCCCTTGCCCTCTGGGCAGAGGTGATCCCTTGCCCAGCTTGAGCTACCTCAATTAGAATATCATTGTTGCCTTCTTCAGGTACTTGGTTTCTTGCTTTTAGCTTTGGTTGTTTGCATATTGCTGGAAGAGAAATCTGTCTGTTTCCCACCCCCTGGGCCATGCTACACGTGTACACATGCATGTGGCTTCAGGAAACATCATCATAATAATAATGTAGACTAGGTTATGACCATCCATAAAGAAATCTTGCATGGTGTAATTGGTGACAAATCATACAGTAACAGTGTACACGTGAAGAGGAAAAAAAATATAGGTCATAACCCAGGGTGCACAGATGTGCATCCCATGACAGTTAGCAAACTCTTTGGTCAGAAAAAAAGGCTCTATCCAAAGCCATAAAAGGAGCAGCTCTCCTCCCCCTTTCCCACAAGCTCTGGTGTGATGCTTTTGTGCAGAATAGTCTGCTTTGTTTTTCAACTGGTTTGCACTGCAAAGTCATATCATTCTATTTTCCTTTTTCATCAATATGTCTCTCTATCTTTAACTTCAGCTCAGCTGCCCCCCCCCAAGATTTTTTTTGTGCTTCACATTATTTTTCCCAGGTATGTTCATTCCATGTCCATTTAACTAAACTTATTGTCATAGGCTATCCCTCTACTACAGGGCTTTATTAAGCTGGCTTAATAGCCAGTTTAAAGTAGACCTTATTAAGTCAGCTTAGAGTGTCCACACTCAAAATGCAAGAAGAGTGTCCACGTCCACACTGGCAGCTGCTAGGTCAGCCTAGGAATGGAGCATTGTGGGTAGCTGGCCCACAGTGCACCACAGCAGAAGTGCCCCTCTCTCCTGGCCACTGTTTTACTACAGGAATTGAGTGACCACAGCATCCTCCACAGTGTATGTGGCAAGAGAGAGGTCAGGGAGCCTGATGGGGCCCAGCAATGTACCAGCACAGCACTCCACACCCTCCGTGCATTGCCCAGACTCCTCCATCTCTGGACCAGGTGCTGCAGGGCAACTGCCAGCTCAGGGGCAGGGAGCGGCAGTTGTTAAAATTCAAACCCTGGGAAACAGCACATAGAGGAAGGTGAAGTCAAATCACCTGTTGTAATGGGAAAGAATTCCATAGTCACAATTTAATCCTATTTTCATGCAATAATCTAAAACAAATAGCAACTTTCTTTCTTTCTTTTTATGTGCTGTTTCCCAGTGTTTGAATCTTAACAACTGCTTTGCTTTGCTGTTACAGTGTGACCTGATCCTATGTCTTACACTCCCCTGCATTTATTTCCTACCATTCTGTAAGTTCCCTCATCTTCTAACCATCTGACAAGTGGGATTTTCTCCCATGAAGACTCATGCAATAAATAAATTCTTAAACAGTGCCTCCAAACTCCTTGTTTGTTTTACAACAATATGTTGAGCAGAGAAGAGGAGACACACAGGGTCGGGCTGAGAAGGAAAGAAGCACGGGGTTGGGCTGCAGAAGGCAAGAGGAGAGATACAGAGGTGGCCTTTGGCAATTGGATCCTAGGCAAAGACCCACTGTGGGCCCCCTAAAGGCCCCCATTGCTGCCCTCACCATGTCCCCAGTTCCCCTGCCACCCCAACTGCCCCCCACAGTCCCAACTCACTGTTGATGCCATGTCCACAGCTCTGCCCCCCACCCCCCGTAACCCCCTCTTGTGGTCCTGGCTTTCCCCCACACCCAGATCCAGGGCTAGCTCCTTCTTGCTCCTTGCTGAGCAATGTGCAGCTTTGCCAGCCCGCTCACCAATTCTTCAACCCCCGGCATCTTCCCCGCTGGTTTTCCACTACACCCCTGCCCTCTCCCTGTTCTCTACCACCCTAGAGGCTTCCCCCCTTAACCTGGCTGCTGGAGCCAGAGGCTGCGCCAGCTGCCCTTCCTCCCTCCAGCAGGGACAGAGCAGCACTCCCCACCTACATCCCCACTGTCCCAGGGAGAGGAGAGGCAGGCACGAATCTGTGGCTTTTGAGGGTGTCACCCTGGAGTGGTCACTCCGAAGAGTTCAGGCCGCTTCACCCCCAGGCCCTGGATTGGGCCTGTTCAGCCCTGAGGAGGCCAGGCTGACGTGGCCTGAACTCTTCAGAGCGGCTGCCCCAGGGCCACACCCTGCAAGCTGCAGTTTCACACCTGCCTCTCTCCTCTCCCTGGAGCAGAGGAGAAGAGTGGCTGGCTGGAGGTAGGAAGGGAGAGCTTGGGTCTAAATGCTAGGGTCTGCGGTGGTTCACTGAGTTAAACGAAGCAGGCAACCCCCCCTGCAGTACACTGCAGGCCCGTTACAGCTCATTGGCCCTAGGCAACTGCCTGATTTGCTTAACCCAAAAGCCATCTCTGGAGAGGCACAGGGGGTCAGCCTGGAGAAGGGGAGAGAGACACACATGGTCATAATGGAGAAAGGGAGAGAAGCGCAGGTTTGGGCTGGGGAAGGGGGGAGAGTCACACAGGGTTGGAATGAAGGTGACTTTAGTGACAGAGAAAATCGACTTTGCTGGCTTGCAGTGTGGCCTGGGCTTTATTTAAGTTGACTTAAGGGCCCACGGTGCAGTCATGGCCACTTGTAGCTCCTGCCATCCACTGGCACCACCATCACAGGCCTTGTTCTCATTGGCTGCACTCACCGACTATGTATACGCTAGAGGCTTAAGTCAGTTTAAGCAACTCCCAGTCCATATTTAGAAATTATTAAATTGACTTAGGCAAGTGCTTAAATCGACTTAATAACCTCTGCCCTTTAAATAGACATAAGCTTTTATGCCGACTTTACAGGGCAGGGCCTGCCCCCTCCCCCCTGGGGTGGGCTTGGGCTCCGGGCCTGATCCAGCCTGGGGCTCTGATCTGGCTCCAGCCCGTGGTGAGGGGCTGGGGGCTGGCTTCAGCTCCCAGCCCCTTTACATGAGTGGTGGGGGCTGGCAGCCAGTTCCTACAGCCTGCAGAGAGGGGCTAGGAGCCCAAGGGGGCTCTCAGCCCCTCACTGTAGGCTGCAGGGGCTAGGAGCTGGCTAGAAACCCATATGGCTCCAGCAGCTTGCCCTGCAGAGCCAGCAGCTTGAAGTCTGGTCATTTCACAGTTGACCAGCTTGCAAGTGGTCAGGGGTACATGGAACCACCATCTTTCTTGGCCACTTGCAAGCAGCCAGAGGTTGGGGGAACTAGCATTTCTCATTGCTGCTTGCAAGCAGTCAGGGGTGCAGAGAGCTGGCATTGGCCCTGGCCACTTGCACACAGCCAGGGCAGGAGTGAGCTGCCAGCCCACGCCAACCACAGAGAGGGGCTAGAAGCCCAGTGGAGCTGTCAGCCTCTCTCCGCAGGCTGCTGGGCTAGGAGCCAGCTGGAGCTCATCTGGCTCTAGGCTGCTTGCCAGTCTGCTCAAGCAGCTGGGAGCCTGGTCAATTTCACAGATGAGGCTCCTGTGAAACTGACCTGAAGCTGGTCAATTTCACAGAGTAGGAGTCTGTGAAATGACCAGACTTGAAGCTGCTTGCTCTTCAGGGAGCAGCAGCCCTGCTTGTTTCCTGTTTGCTGTCAGCAGAGCTCCCAGAAGGATCAGGAGAAGGGGAAGGAGACAAGCCTGGAGGATCCAGTGACTTCCAAATCTAAGAAGGGCTGAAATCTGCAACAGACCAAAAGTGAGCAGAACAGGGAATGTTTAGTTTGGTGCAGTCAGGTTATTTCTGGGGTTGAAGAGCATGAGCCAGGGTAGGATTGACCGTGGAAGAAATCAGTGTAGATTTTGCACCCAGTTTCTCAGCTTTCTCCTGCTCAAAGCATCAGTGCTTTTCCTTCTCCACTTCTAAGCATCTCATCACTAGAAAGAACCCCATCTCACTGTTAGTAAGAGATCTGCCTGTCTTAAAGACATCTTCCCAGCTTAGGCCTTGTGTTATGAAAGGTACCACCCCATCCACTTTTGCCCCCATGGGGTCAATCTCCCCTTCCTCATCCCCACTCCGCATGTCTCCCTCAAAGTTCTAATTCTGAAAATGATTTGGGGCTGATGTCTCCAGGGCTCCTCTGCCACACTGCAAACACATTTACTTGGCTGCTTTCCTGCTCTACACTAGCCTAAGTATTCTGTGGTGATAAAGGCTGCTGGGGAGGGGGGAGAACAAGAAAAAAACAGCTTGTTTTGGACTCCCTGGCTTTGCCAGTTAAACCCCTTGCATGCCTGTGCACATGATAGCTAATAATTCCCTTAATGGATGCTTATCATTAAAGACATATTTGAAAATAGTGGATTTTTGCAAGGGGGGTTTGAATTTGGAAAGCTACAAACTCATAAGTCACTCTTTTTCACAGACAAATCCAGGCATTCATCATTTATTCTTGAACCAGGAGCACAAACCTGAGGACTTTTAAATGGACATACTTTTCTTCACCTTGTCTCTTCTTTTTTTCTTTTGCTGCCTGGGGGAAGGGAAAAAAAATCATGGGATTTAACTAGCAAAGCCAGGGAGTCCAAAATGACCCAATTCTATTATGGACTGTTAGTGACTAATTCTCTTTATCATGTCCTCATGACCTTCTAAATTTACAGACAACATCTCTCCATGTTTCTTCTTAAAGACAAACTTTCAAAGCAATTCAGTATCTCAGCCACTGTAACATCATTATTCATTTGCATGGAAGCTGTTCAGTTATCATTGGATTTCACATTAACAACTGGGATTCATCCTTCTAGGAAGCAGGAAGATCAGGCTGGTGAATGGGGCAGATCGCTGTGCCGGGAGAGTGGAAATTTATTACTATGGTTCCTGGGGGACAGTCTGTGATAATGCCTGGGACCTAGCAGATGCCAGCGTCATTTGCAAACAACTGGGATGTGGACACGCCGTCACTGCAACTGTCTCTGCTCACTATGGGCAAGGATCTGGGCAGATCTGGCTGGATGAAGTGAACTGTTCTGGGAATGAATCTGATCTCTGGACCTGTCCTTCCAGGGGCTGGCACCAGCACAACTGCCGACATGAAGAGGATGCAGGAGTTCTCTGCTCAGGTCTGTTCTGGGAATGCTCCCATGAGTCTGATCATCGCAGGACTTAGTGAAGGATGTGGGTGTTTGAACAGTCAGCCAATGATGGCAGAAAGTTTATCTTCTTTCCCTTTCCCCCCCCCCCACATACCCACCTGCAGAGCTCACCATTAAAAAGCCAAGTTCCAAAGCATTATCAATGGTTAATACTAAGGAGCACAGGAAAGTTGCATTATTTCCTCACTTTTAGAACATGAAGTAATTTTTGAATCCCAGGTACCACTGTGTGGAACTGTTGGTAAATGGTGTCTGTAAATAACAGCTTCAGTGCTCATGGGCCTGCCACTGGTCTCTGAAAGAATCTGTCACTCCTCAGATGAATCTTGCACTGTAGAAAAACAGGCAGGTTTGTTAGTGACCCCTGGGATTTCAGCCTTCACCCCCCTGCATGTGTCACAGTTAGAAAACCTCACACCCAACCTGTGCATTTCCTCCTAGAGTTCACAGATCTGAGACTGGTGGATGGCAGTGACTGTGCTGGGTGGCTGGAGGTTTTCTACATTGGGACTTGGGGCAGTGTTTACAGTAGTCCTATATGTGCTGTTACCAAGGCACTTATATGCAAACACTTGAACTGTGGAGACACAGGCAACCTTTTAGGAGATTTACACCTGGAAGTGACTCTGGCCCCACTTGGGTGGATGGTATTTGGTGCAGTAAGCACCACAGCTCCCTGTGGCAAATTCCATCAGATGCTTGAATCAACAGTCATGTACTAAAGCAGAAGAAACCCATATTTCCTGTGAGGGTAAATAGCAAATACACACACAAACTCTCTCTCTAAATGGTCAAATCAAAGTCACAGAGAAGTTTTTTTTGTATAATTATTATGGTCTATTTCTCTCCTCCTTATACCCATCATTCACAACTGAGGTAGGAAGAAGTTGCTTTAAGGCTGCCCCCTCCAATTTTTGCAAATTACAGTCCATGGCCCTTTGTCCTTCCTTCATCTGATGCTAGAGACCAACAGGAAACTGTTCTTTTTGACAATAAATACATCTCTTCCCCTCACTTCAGTCTCCCACTATCCTCCCTTTTCTTTGTAGGTATGACACAGACCTCACCAACTAGAACATGTAAAACATCCCCTCCTCCCTTCAAGGGTTAAATGAATCTGGTGCCGGCTCAGGGAGGGATGATCTACAAGTTGCAGTCTGAGGGTAGAAGTTTATTCCCTGGCCTGTGAAATCCAAGGAGAATGATATGGGGTGGGAGCTGCAGTCAGTGGCAAATTTAAGCACAAGTCAAAGAGCCAATGCTTAGGACCTCTCATTAAGAGGAGCCTCTAAATATGTCAGTGATAAGTAAGAACATTAATCATAACTGATTTTGCTTTGGTTTTAAGAGGACACAAAGGTTGTGTTTACACTGTGGCTTTAAGTCACCTTAAGTTGACTTAAATAAAGCCCAGAACACACTGCAAGCCAGCAGAGTCACCCTTCCCCATCACTAAAGTCAACTTTCCCATTAAGTCGACTGAAGGCAATGTGGCCTGGGAGTTGCCTTAAGTCGACTTAATTGGCCTCCTAACCAAAGAAAACATGGGGTTGTGGGCTGGAGGGAAGGCACAACACAGCTGGGAGCATTCCCAGCTGTGAGCACTGCATCCAAACTCCCCACATTCCTTAACCTGATTCGGCATCTTTCCGCCTTCTCAGCCGGACTTGGCATCTCTCCCCGCATCTCTCCCTGCTTCTCAGCTCGACCCGGCATCTCCACCACTTCTCAGCCCAACATCACATCTCTCTCCTTCCTCCAACCAGATCTGGCGTCTTTCTCCCTTCTCAGCCCGACCCCTCATCTCTCCCATTCTCCAGCCCGATGCTGCGTGTCTCTCTCCCCTTCTCCAACCCAACCTCCTGTGCCTTTCCCCTGGCCTTCTGCAGCCAGACCCTGTGTGTCTCCCATTCTCAGCCTGTCCCTCTGTGCAGGGCTGGCTCTACTGTGAGGCAAGATTCAGACATGGCTTCAGGTGACAGTTCTTAGGGGCACCTAGCCCCCCTGAAGATCAGGCTGGTTCCCGCCTCTTCAACTCTTTCCCAGCAGCTCAGGCACTGTTAGTCAATCTGCAGCTTAAGTCATGTAGGCAGAGTGCGCTTTAAATCCCTCTGCAGGCAGATGCTAGAGATTTATGCACTTTGGAAAACTGTTTTCAACCTCCATGAATGAGAAGGGGAGGCTCCAAATCAAAATTTGGCTCGGGGCGCCACAACCCATTGAGCCGGCCTTGCCTGTGTGTCTCCCCATCTCTGCCCAACCTCATGTGTCTCCTCTTCTCAGCTCAACCCCCCTGATATTGTTGTAAAACAAACAAGGAATCCTGAGTCACTGTTTAAGATTAACAAATTTATTTATTGCATGAGCTTTCATGGGAGAAAATCACACATTGTCAGATGGTTAGAAGATGGAGGAACTTACAGAATGGTAGGAAATCAATGCAGGGGTGTGTAAGATCAGGTCACACTGTAACAGCAAATCAAAGCAGTTATTAAGATTCAAACACTGGGAAGCAGCACATAGAAAAAGAAAGGAAGAAAGCTGCTAGTTCTTTCAGATTAGATTGTGTGAAAGCAGGATTAAATCATGACTGTGGATTTATTTCCTATTACAACAGGTGATTTGACCTCTCTGTCCTCTGTGTGCTGTTTCCCAGTGTTTGCATCTTGACAACTGCTTCATCTGGCCCATGCGCTGGCAGTTGCCATGTGGCACCTGGTCCAGAGCCAGAGGAGTCTGGGCAATGCAGGGAGGGGCTGGAGTGCTGTGCTGGCACATCACTGGGCTACGTCAGGCTCCCTGACCTCCCTGGGCTCCCTGTTGCCACACCCACTATGGAGGGTGGTGTGGTCACTCACTTCTTGTAGTGAAGGAGTGGGCAGGAGAAAGGAGCACTTTTGCTGTGGTGCACTGTGGGCCAGCCACTCTCAGTTCACCACTCCTAGGGCAACATAGCAGCTCTGAGTGTGGAAATGGGCAGTCTCCTGGCATTTTGATTGTGGACACTCTAAGTCAACTTAATAAGGTCTTCTTTAAGCTGACTTAAAGTAGACCTTATTAAGCCAGCTTAATAAAGCCCTGTAGTATAGACATAGCCAAGGGGAGCTAACCTGTCTGCACATTCTATTGTCCCCTTCCACAAGAGGCATCATCTCCTCTAATCCCCTCCTCACCAGTTTTCCACGCCCACTTCTCCATATACCACCACACAGTCCCATAGCCAGCTTCAATATTTGAGGGGCGGGGGATACAAAAATGAAGGAAGACAGAGAGCTATTTATCTAATCTGAAGACCATTTTAAAGACAACTTGTACAGTATCAATGTCTAAGGAAAAAAATTGAAAAGGCCAGAGGAAATCTGGGGGGGGAGAGGGGGCTCAACCTCCTCAACAACCCTGGCTACTGGCCTGCTACCACATTGCCTTGGTCCTACACCCCCTTGCCAGTCTTCCCTAGAGCACTTACATCAGCCAAGAACTGTTTTTTTTTAATTCAAATTCTCCCCCAACAATGGATATAATTTCAACTCTGACTATTATCAACTGCAGTCACCAGCTACTACATCTCAATTCTTGTGTGTAAACTCATGAATTGTCAAGTCCTCAGAGGACAAAATGTCTACTTAATTTCTTCATCTTATATGTGTGCTGTGGGGCTCTACTCTGGTAAGTATTTCATGCTTTCTCACCTATCATAATATTTATATGTTTCATATAAAATGATTACTTGTAAATATGTAGGATTGACTTCAAAGAGCTTGCCTAATATTTCTTTCTTTTATTTGTTAAGAAGTCTTAAACAATGAAGAGAACTTTTTAAAATACACGTCAGAAGAGAGAGAGAGAAAAAACAAAACAAAACAGTAACTTGAAGGACAGTTTTAAAAATTACCAAAACTTGACAATTACTTATTTATAGCGATGGAGAAGGGATCTCATACTCAAGACAGTCAACCAGGCTCACAACAGCCAGAGGTATCTACTTCTTCTACTGGGATAGTTTATAGAGATATGAACCAGAATGTGACTAGTGCATCTGAGAATGTTACAGAGCCTGAAATCCCAGCTGAAGGAAACAGATACCCAAAGTCCAATGATCTTGGTCTCTGGGGTGTCTTGCCTGAGGATGAAATTTAATTCTGAATACAAACAGGTCCCTTAAAGCATTGACATTGGAATAACTCATTTAAGAACTTAAAGCAATTATTCAAAAACTGAATTAGATATTGTTTGAAGGGTCTATTTAATTTTAAAAAAAAAAAGCTGATAGTGAAAAATACAGCCAGGAGGGGCTAGTATATTCTCCAGCAATTGGTTGTGTTTACTGCTTTGTCTTCAACATCATCAATAGCACTAGGTAATGATGGGTTTGATGACTGGTGAAACTCCATTGGAATTCAAAATCATGAGAACTCTGAGGATCATAGAACAACTTTGCTTACCTCTTTGATAAGGGAACATGGTTTAATCTTGGATCCACACCAGGAAGAACAGATAAAAAAAAGGACCAAGAGTACTGGAGCATGTACTTAATGTGTTATTGCAGTTGTGTGCACACTGGCAGAAAGTGGATTGGCTTTCAGGAGAGGCAAGGAAAAGTTTTGTTCACCACATAATGGGAAATTTCTTGGCTTGATAGAACTCCCTGATACTGTTGATCCATTTCTTCCCAGTCTCATAAAATTTTATGGAAGCAATGGATCTGAGAAGCCTCTATACTTCTCTAAAACAATATGTGATGAAGTCATGCAGCTTATGACTAAAAAAGTAAGAGAATCTATTTTGGATGATTTTTGAAAAGCAGAATATTTCAGTTTACCACTTAATGTTATACCAGATCTTTCTCATGTTCATCAGCTGTTACTGCAAGATATGTATCACTTGATGATGGTTTTCCCATTGAATTCTGTCTAACTTTCCTTGAAGTAGAGAATCATAACGGTGAAAGTATAACAAAGTGCTGGGTTATCTGAGTGGTATCCTTTTTGCCAGGGAAAGATGGCAGAGCAAGGGCCAGGTTCTATATCTAGAGGTTTCCAAATAATGTTACATCACCAACCAGCTCAAGCCCCCACCCAGTGTCCTGGAAAATCATGCACTATTCCCTGGGCAAACTAGAGGGATAATGCTTCTGCACTTGCAAGCACAAGTCTGAGTGTAGTTCATAGAACTTTTAATGGCAGCAAAAAAGAATATATATATAGGCAATATCAAAACTAGCACTCGTCTGGAGAATCATTGCAGGACAGGCTTCTCACAAAACCCCATGCAGCACTCACTCCATCCCAGTGTATGTACAAAATGTCTCTCACATCTCCTTTACTTTTATCCTGACCATTATAGTGGCCATCCTAGTTTTAGCATCCACCTCAAAAAAGCAGGGAGGCCCTCAGCCCTTCCCTCCAATTGTCTTCAGCCTCCACTGGCTGCTCACACCTCCCACTTTCCACTGGCTCCTCCAGATGGCTGCTGGCACCACCTGCTGGCCACCCACACCATCCACTGGCTGCTGGCACTGCCTGCTGGCTACTCACAACCTCTGCTGGCTGCTTGTGCCCTCCACTGGTACCCCTTGCTGGTCATTCACACCATCTGCTGCTGCTGGCACCACCTGCTGGTTACTCTTCACTGATACCAGCTCTTAGAGAGGATTTCAGCCACCAGTGATTTCAGCTCCCAGATGCCAGGAAAGGACAGACAGCTTCTCTGATCAAAATAACAAAGGAGACTCCACAAAGTGTCAGCAAGTCCATCTTTTAACAAAGGGCAGGGGGTGAAGCATCGCTCTTTAGCAGAGCTTATACTACCCCCACTCTCCTTTCTCTCCTCTCACAAGACTGAAATAAAAAGTTGCTCACTCTTTCAAATTCTGTGTTGGTGGTGGTGACTTTTCCACCAAATAGGCTAAACAGAGTTTATACAATCAAAGGGTAGCATGCCATGAAAAGAAATATTTCATTTTTCCTTTTCAGTTAAAATACACCTATTGAAAGATTTGTGATCAAATTAGCCCTTATGCAATTTACCATCCTGCCCTACCCCTCCATAGTGACATTATGCTAATACCTAATTTTACTCAAGCAAACACAAAGCCCATGCAGATCAGTTGTCCTTCCCCCCTTTTAGTTCTTAAGCACAATAACAGAAGGTTATTTACCTGTAAATGTCCTTCTTCAAGATGGGCTGCTCACATACATTCAGATATAGGTGTCTACATGCTGCAGGGCACGGATTCCCTGAAAGCTTTTCGCCCTAGCCTGTCCCTGTATGGTCAGTGGGCAACGCCCCCTCTGATCTGAGCACCTGAGTGGTATATAAGTGGCCCTGTCCCTGCCTCCCGCCTCATCCATTCTTTCTGCTAACTCCAAAATGTGGGGTTAGAGGGAGGGTATGGGATGTATGTGAGCAGCCCATCTTGAAGAAGGATATTTAAAGGTAAGTAACTGTCTATTCTTATTTGAACACTGCTCACATCCATTCAAATATAGGTGACTAACAAGCCATATTGAGGATGGCATGCAGGGTTAAGGCTTTCCTGCTCGAAAGATGACAGCCCAGTGCAGAGTCATCTCTTGCTTGTTGGATAATAGCATATTTGGAAGCAAAGTTATACACTGGACACCAGGTCACTGCCTTGCAGGTCTCCTTGATCAGGACATGTGCAGGAAAGGCCATGGAAGATGCATGTGTATTAGTCGAGTGCACTCTGATTCTCCCTGAAAGGGGAGTGTTTGTTCTTTGGTAGCAGTCCTTGATGCAATTTGCTATCCAGGTTGAGATGCAATGGGTTTTCACTGCTTGGCCCTTCCTGCATTCTGTGATTAACACAGCCAGTTGGGTTGTTCTGTGGAAGGCCATGGTTCACTCAATGTATGCTTTAAGTGCCCTTTTTACATTAAGGGTGTACCATTTCATCTGGCTTTCCATGACCTAAGGATCAGGGAAACAAACTGGAAGGCAGATGCCTTGGTTAACATGGAACGAAGACACCAGCTTAGGCAAGAAGGGTGGGTGGGGTCTGAGCTGTACCTTATCAGAGTGAAACATCATGTATGGGGGTTCTGAACAGAGGGCTCATATCTCTGAAACCCTTCTGGCTGATGTGATAGCTACCAGGAAGGTCACAGTGCATGATAGCACAAGTAGTGTGCATGATACCAAGGGTTTGCATGAGTGTTTTGTGAGTGCCTCAAGCACTAAGTTTAGCTCCCAATGTGTGATTGAGTCTCGGGCTTGGGGATACAGTCTCTCTAGGTCCTTGAGGAACCCTGAGGTCATATGGTGAGAGAAGGGGGTTATCCCATCAAATGCATTGTGCAGCACTGAGATTGCTGCCAGGTGTACCTTAAGGGAGGGGAGTGAGAGACCCCTCTTCTTCAGGGTTAGGACATAATCCAGAATGACCTCTATTGGGGCAGTCTCTGGGTTCACTCCACTTTCTTGAGCCCAGAGGGAGAAATATTTCAACTTTGCACTGTAGCTGGCACTTGTGGAGGGTTTCCTGCTCTTGATAAGGACTTTCTGAACCCTTTCTGAACATTACTGCTTCTTGGGTTTTAGCCAGGTAGCCTCTATGCCATTAGGTTTAGGACTCTCAGGTCTGGGTTGTGACACTGTCAGGGTCTAGTGGACTGTTTATGATTATCTTTCATATTAATATTTCATATGTGCAGTAATTCTTATGTGATATGCCATGTTTGGTACCAATAGAAAGGTTATAATTTGCCACAAATTATTATATGGTGCACATGTAGTTGTCATGTCTGTATTAGAAGTTAGAAATATATTTGTTTCATGTGTTTCCAAGTTATTGGGTTCTAAGGCATTCCCAGGAAGGGTGACTGTAAAACCATTGTCCTCTTAATGGCCCATTAGGAAGCTTTAAGTTACAGTGGGGCTAGGAAGAAACCTCTTTGATGAGTCACCCAGACTGACCATGTGACTCAACTCCATTTGATATGGCAAGGACTCTGAGAGCATAGAGAAAGTCAAAGCTGATAAAAGGCAGTGGCCCTATCTACATTTTTTCTTCAGTCTGCAGTCTGTCTGCAACCATCACCCTCCTCTGGAACTATTCTTCTGGTACTGACCAAAGGACTGGGACCCACCCAGATACTGGGTGTATACCAGAGGAATTGAACTGCAAACTGCAAATTCTTCAAAGACTCACTTTCTATGGACTCTAAATTATTTATATGTATGTGATTCACTTTAACCCTTTCACATCTCTCATATTTAGTTCCTTTTCTTCTTATATTAAACCTTTAGTTGTAATTGCTAAAGGATTGCCTGCCAGCAGACACTTTGGATGAGATCCAAGCCTATATCGCTCTTGGTGATGTGGGTGGCCTTTGGAAACAGGAAAACCTATTTCTTTAAGAGACCCAGTGGCTAGGTGGGGACCAGAGGAATTGAAGGGCAATAAGTGGGCTGTTTCTATTTTGTTATGCTTGGTGATGACCAGAGTGGAGAATCAGAAATATGTTTTGTTACTGACTAGGAGATGGGTTTAAACGCCAGCTCTCAGTGGTTTGGGGGTTTGGCCCTGGTTTTGTAGTTTGCCCTGGTCAGGGTCGTTGCTGTCGCTGGGCACACGGGGTCTGTGCCCCGAATCCCAGGACCAGTGCCCCGGGTCTGGCAGAGCCCCGCCTCTCCCAGTGGGGCTGGAGATCCAGAACCCAGCTGCCTGGGGCCACGGCAACCGCCCCAGCCCCATCCTCGGCTATGGATGTGGGGCCCAGCTGCCTGCAGCTGCGGCTGCCACTCCCAGCCCCATCCTGGGCTGAGGATCCAGGGCCCAGCCACCCACAATCGCCACGGCTGCTCCCAGCCCTGGCCCCGGCTGGGGATCTGGGCCCAGCTGGCTGTGGCTGCCACTCCCATCCCCATCCCCAGGTGGGGGCGTGGCCTGCAGCCAGGGGGCATGGCCTCCGAATAGGGGATAGGGCCAGGGCCGGTGCCCCAGGTCCTTCCCTGGGGTGGTGACACTCTTGGCTCGGTTTTGGCACATTCAGAAGGATATCCCAGGAGGCCCGGGTCACATGGGTGATGTAGGAGGCCGGAGGCCTATGTGAGTAAGTCTGCTGTGAGTGGAAGCATTATGGAGGCTGTCACTAAGAGGTCTAGGAGGGTTGAATACCAAGGCTGGTGTGGCCAAGCTGGGGCTATCAGAATTATGCCTGCTTGGTCCCCTTAGATCTTCAGTAGGGTCCTGCATATCGGAGGAGGAGACGGAAGGCATAGAGTAGTGTGTCCCATAGTTTATTAGAAGGGAATCTGAGAGTGACACCTGCACCCCTGAGCGAGCCAAATCAGTAGCATTTGCAGTCTTCCGCTGATGCAAACAAGTCCATCCTGGGTGTGGGGACACTCAAGTCTCAAATATGTGGTTCATTACCTACAGATGTAGGAACCACTCATGTTGGGGAAGGAACTTCTTGCTAAGTCTGCCTGCCTGGGAATTTTTTCACTCCCAGCAGGTAGGAGGCTATGAGGCTGAATTGTTTTCCAGTGCTAGACCCCACACTAGTGATGATTCCTTGCTTAGCGCAGGTGACCATGCACCCCCCTCATGGAACATGGCTACTCTGCTGTCTGTCAGAATCTGTATTTACCTCCCCTCTGTTCTGTCTAGGAAGGCTGCATATACTGGGTGAATCACCCTCAGCTCTTACACATTTATGTGGAGGCATCTGTCTACCTGTGACCATATCCCCTGGGGAGACAAGCATCCCATGATGTGGGCTCCCCACACTAGGTCCGACACATCTGTGATCAGAGTGAGGGAGGGTGTAATGCGACCGATGCCTGGTCAATCTCATAAGTTGCCCTGCAGGGCAGAAGAACCCCCCCCCCAGAGTCAGTGGTCTCCAGCCCTCAGTCAGGGTGAAGCAGAACACCTAGAGTCAATCACAACAACCTGGTTGGATAGATCAGTCTTTGGGGACCAAAGGGGGGAAGGAGCAGGACACAGAGCCACCCACTCCACTGCATCCCAGCCACAGCCCTATCTGATGTTCCTATACCCAACTGAGTGCATTGTCCTCTCGCTGCTCCTGGCAGAAGACTCTGGCCAGGCCATCCAGAGTGTCAAGCATCTCCAGGGAGGCTGGGGTGGTGCCACCTTCCACATTGGAGGACGGTGTCATTACTGGGAGGTCTGGGGCTTCCCCCTGTCCCCCGGGGCTTCCACTCTCCCATTGAGTCCTGGGATCTTTCTGTGGGGTGACCAGCAGTTTGCATCACATGGGCGAAGTCCTGCCAGTCTCTTCCTAGGACTAATGGGTAGGGGAGTCGGTCTGCCAGCCCCAGCGTGAGAGTGGGTCTGTCCATCATCAGTCAGGGTGACTGGCAAAGTGGAGTACCTTTTCAGGTCTCCATGGATGCAACGTAACGCGATCTGGCCCCAGGATTTCCTGGACCCACCCACAAAGTCTTCCAGGACTAGGGCCTGGCCACACCTGAAATCAACCAGTTGTTCCACTAGCCAGCCGGTGAGGCCCACGGGTACCATTACTTTCAGGGCTGACCTCCTCCAGGCCCAGCCTTCTTCCACTTGCACAGATCCAAAGTAGCACTTCAGACTGCAGCACCATTGCTGAAGGTGCCTGTACTGGCCGCAGTTGAAGGAAGGTCCTGGCCCTGCCGGGTTAGCGTGCTGGGTGTTCTGCCCAGATATCCCCTTCAGAGGCATCCAATCGGGGTTCAATTTCCACAGTGGGGCTAGGTTCTCAGCCACATTGCTGGAGAGATCACTCTAGTGTAGTTGGTCTATGCTGCATGACCTAACTCCTTCTGTGGGGTGGGAGTACGTGTAGAAATTGCTCTGGCTAGACCTGCTCAACCAGCTCAGGGCCCAAGCATCTCTCTGTCTGTAACCACAGGCTACAGGCCTCTTTAAGTTCTTGGGTTAAGGCCCCGGGTCTTGTTCCTGCCAAGTAGGCAGTTCCCTGAAATTGGCATCTAAAAGCTTCCAGGCTTATGTCCAAGGTGTTTAGAATGGCTGCCTTGACCCGGTAATAATCCCAGGATGCTTCATCTGAGAGACCCCAATAGCCTACCATGAGACAGGTGTTAGGAGCATGGTCCACTGATCCTGGATCCATCTGGTTCCAGTGGCAGCCCTTTCAAAGGTGGTGAGGAAGGCTTCAGGGTCATTGTCTGGCCCGAGCTTAGTCAGAGTGCTGGTGGAGTTGATCCCATGGGCCCCACTCTTGGTTCACTAGGCAGCTGAGCTGCTGCATGTACTGCTGTTGCTGCTCCCTCTGCTGCATCCCCATGGACGAGCTGCTGTTGTTGCACTCCCAATGTCTGTAGGAGCTGTCACTGGGTCTCTGCCCACCAAGTCATAAATTTGTCAAGACCCACTGTTCTAGGTCGCCCCTACTCCGGGCAGTATTCCCCTTGTTCCAGGGGTAACGTTCAGAGTGATCAGCCAAGGCACCACTGTAATATGACCAACACCCGATCAGGCTTGTCAGTCACCCCACATGCCTCTGGCCTTAAGGCAGGGCAAGGCAGAACACTCAGAGTCAATCACAGATAACAAGGTAGGATGGGTCATTCTTCAGGGACCCAAAAGGGGAAAGGGGGACACAGACCTACTCACTGCACTGCATCCCAGGCCAGGGCCCTTTCCAGTGGCTGGTCTCTACCATTGGGTCAGCAGTGCTCCAGCCAAAATGTGCTCACCACAATGCATTTGGGTTCTCACCCTCTGTCCCTGGGCTACATCTTCCCCTCCTTCTTGGGGTTACCTGGGTACTGCAGCCTCCCTTGTCATCCATGTATATGGCCAGAGGATCCTGGTCAGGTCTTTGCTGTCCACGGGTGGCAGGTCCAGTAGCCCCTCCCGGCCACCCACCAGTGGCAGCTCCTCTAGGTCGCAGGGGCCAGATGCCACTGGAACAACTATGTTGTCAGCAGAGGGCACCTCCTACAGATCACAGAGACCATCTGTCACTACTCCATGCTCTTATCCTCCAGCTCCTCAGGGGAAAGAAGCTCTTTCAGGTCCTCCCCTGGTGGGCAGCATATTTGAGGCTTTGCCTCTTGGTCTCCCCAGGGCTCTTCAAATACTGTCAGAAGAGGATTAGGCCCTTCTGCAGGCTGAAGCTCTGATGACAAGTCGGTCCATCTCCAGGAGGGTTCTTCCTGTGGTCTCTGATCTGGCCGTTTATGCCATCCCCTTTCCCTTTGGCCTCACCCTTGCATTCCCCAGCCCAGTCCCATGCAGGAGGCTGCTCTGGTCAGCAGGAGGAGTGCAGGAAGCCTCCAGTGCCCCACTCAGAGGGTGGCCATCACACCTTGCTGTAGAGGGGTTCTGGGCTTTAAAGGGGACACCTCTGCATGCAAATTTCAGGTTCTGTCATAGTTTTAGTGAGTCTAGTACCCCTTTTGGGATGGTAACAACCTGGTTCAGGGGATAGTGCTGTAGGTGGAAAACTCTCACCAGCAATGACTAAGTGTCTCATGTGCAGGCAGGATGATCTTATTACATATGTGGAGGCTGCAGTGTCACCTAGCAACTGATGGCAATGCCTCGCAATTGTGGTTGGGGCATGAAGTAGCTCCAAAATGATGGTTGACATGGACTGAAACCTTCATAGGGGAAGTGAAACCCTTGCCCCTATTGAGTCAAGACAGGTCCCAAAGAAGTATAATTTCCTTGATAAGAGAGAGGGTTTTTTTGGTTTTTTTTTTTTTTTTGGTTTTTTTTAATTTTTCCCAGTTTATAAAGAGGCCCAGTCTGTTGCACAGGTTTGAGACTGCTTAAACACTCCACCAAACCTCATGTTTGGATTTTCTCTTTATCAGCCTGTCATCTAGTATGGGAATATTTGTATCACTTGCTTTCTCAACTGCACTCATATGCACTTTGTAAAAAGCCTTGAGGCTAGCAAGAGACCAAAGTGGAGTGCAGTGAATTGGAAGTGTTTCCTGCCCACCACAAAGTGGAAGAACCGTCTGTCCCTTTGCCTTATGGAAATGTGAAAATAACCATCCTTCAAATTGAGGGCCACAAACCAGTCCCTTGGATTTACTGATGGAATAATCTGAGACAGGGAAACCATTTGGAACTTTATTTTCTTTAATCATTTGTTTAGGGCCTTATGATATGCTGCAGACCTCCATTTGCTTTCAGGACCAGGAAGTATCAGGAATAGAAGCCACTCCCCTGTGCCCTTGGGGAAAATTTCTGTCATTCCAGCTCCAGTAAAGTTATATGGGAGGGGTCCCCATTCTTGTGGAAAGGGAGCGGTTTTGATTCTGGAGGTCTGACCCTTAACTGGATGACGTAGTCTTGAGAGACCATGTCTATGCTCCAGTGGTATGATGTTATTTTGGCCCACTTGTGTTGAAATGGGGCCTGTCAGTTCCAGAATGGTGGAGCCTGGGTCTAGTGGATGGTGGGGTCCTTGGGTGAGAGGTCAAAACTTCTTCCTTTGTACCAACTGGCAGTTATTATTGTGGCCCTGTTTGGGGGGGTGGGGGGGCTGGCTGTTGACCTGGACTATGGAAACATTTCCACCCCATTTGTGTCCCTGTCCCCATTTCCTTAGGGATGGTTTGATGATTGGAAGGGCTGGTGTCATGGGCCCTGCTGCTGCTTTTGGTGGTGTTGCTGCTGTGGCTGTTGAGGGCAAAAAGACCATCTGGGCACCTGGCGGGAGTACATGCCCAGTGATCATAATGTGGCCTTAGGGTCTTTCATGACATGAAGCTTCTTTTCTGTTGATTCCACAAACAGGAAGGGTCCTTCGAAGGAGAGCTCCTGGATAGACTGCTTCAAGGAGGAGGAAGCCAGGCTCTTCTCAGTAGTAACAGGGGACAAAAAAAGGAGCAATGGTTTCAAGTTTCAGATGGGGAGGTCGAAGTTGGATATTAGGAAAGACTTTCTCACTAGGAGAGTGGTGAAGCATTGGAATGGGTTACTTAGTGAGGTAGTGCAATCTCCATCTTTGGAGGTATTTAAGGCCTGGCTGTACAAAACCCTGGCTCGGATGATTTAGTGGAAGTGGCCCTGCTTTTAGCAGGAGGCTGGACTAGATGACCTTATGAGGTCCCTTCCAACCCTATGATTTGTGGAGACAATCCTGAAATCCTATAGCCAAGTGGCTCTGCTGATGCTATCCTGTGGCTTGCTGTGTCTGTAGTATCCCATGAGGCCAAGAGCATATCGCGATCCACCAGGAGGCCCTCCTCCACCACAGTGGTGTAACCCACCACATGGTTGGGTGGGACGAGGTCCTTAAACCTCTCCATGGACTGCCAGAGATTAAGAGCATATCTGCCCATGATGGCCTGATGACTGGCAATATGCACTTGCAGGGCCATGCTGGAATACATTTTCCTTCTGAAGAGGTCCAGGTTCTTACCCTCCGAGTTCTTTGGGGTGGCAGCTGGTTGACTGTCTCTCATTCTAGTTTACCATGTTGACTACCAGGGAACCCGGTGTGAGATGGTTGAAGAGGAAGCTGAATCTGTTCACCAGGATGGGGTACTTCATTTTTGCCCCCTTTGAAATGGGGGGGGGGGTTGATGAAGGGGTTTGTCATTTGGCCAGTGAAATATTTAAGACTCCCTTGTGCATGGGCACTGCCATTTCATTGGTGGGGATATGTCACCCACATCGAACAGGGGGACAAATCCTCTTGGAACACCTCAATCTGTAGGTTGAGGTTGGTGGCCATGTGTTTTAGTAGGCCTTGATGAGCATGTGGGCCATCCTTGAAAGATAGGGACCTCTGATAGGCTGCTTTGTCTGGGGATGATACGGACATCACACTTAGGCTATTGTTGGGGCAGCCCAAGGGTCCAGCTCCAGGGTCCAACTCCTCATCAGACACCACCATGTCTTGAGCCTCCTTGGGTGTAGCCAGTCTAGAAGACACCAGGGGTAATGGTTCTCTGTGGGAGGAATCCCAGGAGCCCCAGACAGTCCATTGTGCTGCCCAGTCCCTAGATCTCATCACTGAGTCCTGTGCTGGGGTTCTTCAGCCCCTCACTGAGTGGTGTTTGGATTCTCTGCACTGGGTGGCTCACGGGAAGTGGCCTCTCTTCAGTGCCAGTATCGGCTATGCCATGCATGGGGTCATTGCCCTGGTGCAGTCAGTACCAGTGCTCTACCCCCAGAGACCCTGCACCTTGGAAAAGAGAGACTCAAATTGTTCTTTGATCCTGAGTCCATAAACCAAAAAATCTCTCTAACACTAAGTGGGAAGCACATGGAAAGGCTACTTCAGCCACAGCTAAGAGTCAAAATTCAATTATTGATGCCTTTACTCATATCCACCCTGACATCAATGAAAAAGGTTATACAAGAAGAGAACCTGGCATTCTTCTGGAGAAATTGGAAGAATTAGAGTTGTGTTCGTCATTGAATTTTGGAATCATTTATTAGATCAGTTGCACAAAACCAGTAAGGCCCTACAGGATCCATGGATTGGCCTTAGCACATGTGCAAATTTTTGCACATTGCTGTATCATTTTGTGAAAGAAACCCGAGAATGATTTTTTTTTTCTTTTTTATGAAACTGAACTCAAAGTGAGAGGAAAACTGCCTGATGTAGACTACAAGTTTGTGAATAGAAGGCAAAGAGTGGAAAAGAAGCAAGTCAATAATTATCACGCACCTAATGATGCTGAAAGGCTGTCCCCAACACAAAGATTTTGAGTAAAATTCTTTATTCCAATAATGGATGCTCTTGAGATCAACTTGAAGAAAAGAGAAATCACATAAGTTAATGTTGCAAAAAGATTTCCATTTTTGATTGATTTAGAAGCTTGGGAAGAACAATTGTGACAAGGTGTAAACTTTCTGATGAAAAACTATCTTGATGATATGGAAATCATCCTCGTTGGGGATATAAATTACTTCCATGTTTATAGCAGATAAAATTATTCAGATAAAGAAATGTATGCCACCAGAATTTGTATCATATCATCTTCCAAGACAAGATTCAGTTGTATTTCCCTAATGTAGAAGTACTATTGTGGCTATTTTTAAGTCTAATGTAACAAACTGATCAGCAGAAAGGCCGTTTTTGTGGCTGAAAAGGATCAAGAATAAACTGTAGACATCAGTGCTGCAAGAAAAGCTGTCTTCACTAAGCTTTACGTGTTCATAGAAAATGATAAGCTTCATAGCTTATCATTTGATGACATCATCCATGACTCTTATGTTTTAAAATTATGAAATAAAATATTTTAAATTTTACATGATGTGCAAAGAGAAGCAACAGTGTAGCATTGCTGCTTCCATTTACTAAGTGCTGATCTGTATAATGTTCTTGTGGTTTTTTTTACATTCAACGTCTTCAATTTCAGATATTCTTAATAAGAAATCATAAGGTATTTTCATTTAAAGCTATCTAATAATACATTTAGGATTATTGCAACTTACAAGTTATTTATTTTGTTTAAAATACCAGTATTAATTTTTCCTTAAAAGCTACATTGCCACTTCTATTAACTGTTATGATCTCATTACTGGCTCTTGTTTTTCTATAAAATAAGTCTTCAGTTTCATATAGTATATGATCATTACGAAATCATAAGGCATTGGATAATGCAAATAATATTTTTTTCAAGATGTTTATTATATTTAACTGTTTTTCATCACATCTTTGCCTATGTATAGATGTAAAAATAATGGTTTAGCATTTATTTATTTATTATCCTTTTTGTTATAATGTAATATACTTTTATTTCTTTGTTTTCAATGGTTTGGGACCTCTGAATCTTCACATGGTTTAGGGCCATAGAATGTCTTAATCTGGCCCTGGCTGCAGGCAGTACTGGGGGGCAATTCCTGTCTGCTGGTTCTACCTGAGCGTGCAGGACTGGGCGCATCATTTAGGCAGCAGCCTATGAGCTGCCCCTGAGGCTCACAGACTGTGTCATGGCCTATTCCCCTGCTGTGCTGGGCCATGCATTGGGTGGCTGGGGAGCTCCACTGCATCTCACAGAAAAACCTCTCCTTGTTGCTTTTTCATTTCCATCCAGCTTCCCCTTCGACTGACAGTGGGACAATCACACTGCCTGTCATCATCTGTGTTATCCTGGGGACCCTGGTCTTAACGGTTCTGGGTGCATTGGTGCAAAGGGCCAGGATGCAGCACAGAGGTGGGTCCTAACAGGTGTCTCCATGTGAAATGTCTCGGCACCAGCAGAGTGTTTTTGAGGGCATTACCGGGCTGGAAGGGGTGGCTAAGGGGGTTGGTCAACTACTCTCATTTAATATGTCATTAACTGTCTGGCAGTGGAGCTGCCAAGCCATGAAATCTGTTAGCAAAGGAGCAACCCAGGTTCACAGAAATGTAATTGTATCCCTTCAGCCCCCCACCCCCCAGGTGCACTTCAGGAGGTCTCAGTCAGAGCTCAGATCTCCAGCCGTCTCATCTCTGGGAAGGATCCTCTGCCCCAACTCTTCTGACCAGGGGGGGTTAAAGACTGCACAGTTCCCTGCCTTACATCGTTATATCCCTGGAAGCCAGTTTGCCTAAAGGCCACTCCCATTTCTGTGCTTGTATATCCCCAAGGACTGTGAGCGATGTGTTGCTAGAAATTATTGGTCAACACTCCGACTTTTCTCAGCAGATTAATCTCAGGAAAAAAGCTTCACAGAGAAAATATTTAAAAATAATAAAAATAACTCCACACTTACTGAACATACCAGAAATCACCATCTTCCACTGAGAGTTGTCCCTGGGGTCGGGGGGAAGAGATGACCGTCCCGGGCTCCACAGGGCCTGGACCACTGGCCCCCATGCCGGGGACCAGGCAAGCCAGCCAGAAGTGGTGACTTGGTTCAGCGCTGCTTGTCCTTCCGCACCCCCAGCCACACGCACTGCTTTTTGCTCTGTACCGGGGAAGCAGGGAGGGGGCAGGAGGCAGCCTAGGGGATGTACTGATACCTCCCTGACCAAGCTGCCTCCCGCCCCCTCCCCGCTACTCCAGCACAGAGTTGAAAGCAGCCCCTGGGGGACAGGGCAGGCCGGCAGCCCTGAATTGGGGTGCCGCTTTTTGTCAGCTCGCCTGGTCCCTGGCATGGGAGGGCTGGCGCAGGGGCCTGCCCCACCCCTCAGCTGACCAGCCCTACTCCCCAGTGCTGGGGGGGTTAGTGGTGGCCCTGCAAAGGGCGATTCTCCCGGGGCTCTGCACCCCCCCCCCCCAGGGATTACCCTGCTTCAACTTGGGCATGTGGTAGACAAGTGTTCCCCCAACCATCCCTGTGCTGAGATCCCTGTGACTGCGTCCTTCCCATTTAGTGAGTCAGAACGAAGGCCTGAAGCTGCTTACACTCAGCCTTTTCTAGCAAAGTCTTTCTTTGTCTCTTGGTCTCTGGTAATTCAGTTTGAATCAGTCCATGGAAATCCTCCAAAGGATGGTACCTCTCTGGATTGTTCACAAACTCAGTGATTTGCCTTAAAAATCCTCCACTGTTTCTTCCTAGACGACCTGTGGTAACCTGCCACCCTGAAGTAAAACTCCAATTATACATAAACCATTCATAGCAGTTCCCAAAGATATTGCATGGTGTTCCAGTATCTGGCACAGGGAATTTTCCTGTGTATCAGTGAGGAGAGGCTTTGTGGAAAGGGGCCTACACAGACTGGAAATATTGAAAGACAAAAAAGAGTACAAGAAATAGAGCTTGGTAAAATAATTTTGGGGAAAAAAGTAGTCCTGCAGAAAGCACCATCTTAGGAAGAAGAAATGCTGGAAAGGTCATTATACCTTATTATACCAATAATTGGAATTTAAGGAGGATTTTATGTCCCTAGAATGCTGCACAAATATTACCTTCTAGCACCTTGGTGAGCAGATAGACACCACCATTGTCATTAACATACGTATAACAGTCACTGTGTTGTATTAAGGCAATCTCTGTAATGAGATCTCTTGTGGGAATGCACTTTGTTTTCAGACTCCAGGAGGCCCTTGGATCCCTTTTATGAGGCTGTGTATGAAGAGATTGATTATAACCTGAGAAAGGATGAGGAGATATTTGGTCGTTCAGGTCTGTACTTCTCATTGCTAACAGGGAGCAAATCTGTAAGGCTCTTCCTATTTTGAGGCCCTGATCATGAGTTAAATCACTGCAGCTCCAGCCCTTTGAGCTTGTGACCGGAGCTGGGTTTAAGTTTCTTATTTAAGAAGTGTTGGCAAACATATTTGTCTATTGAAACCAAAGAAGATGGCTTCCTCCCCTCTATACTCTGCGGCTGTGTTCTCACACAGCAGGTTATTTCGATATGGTTGTTTCGAAACAACCATATATGGAAATACCCCTTATTTCGAAACAACTTCTTTCAAATTAACAAAATGTTAATTCGAAATAAGGGGAAAAAGCGGGAATCGAAATACCAGGTTCACATTGTGAACTTGCCATTTCAGTACCTGTGTCAGGGGGCTGCAGCCCCCTGGGGGTGAGCCGCGGTGGCAGCTCACCCTGCAGCCCCAGAAAGGGGGCTGTAGCCCTGGAAAGGGGGCTGCAGCCCCCGGCGGGTGGGGAGGGGTGAGTGGCTGCGGGGTGCTGGAGCCAGCTGCCCGAACTGCCCCCAAACCCCGCCGGCGGAGCCGGGGGGCAGCCCCGGCTGCCGGCTGAGCCCCGCTCCCCCGACACGCTGGTGGTGTCAGGGGGACAGCCCCATCTGGCGCCCCGGACCCACTGGCAGGGTTCGGAGGCTGCTCGGGCGGCTGGCTCCAGCGCACCGCAGCCGCTCACCCCCCCCACCTGCCGGGGGCTGCAGCCCCCTTTCTGGGGCTGAGAGACAGCCCTCAGCACCCTGGCCAAGGTCCTGAGGGTTCCAAACACGTTCACACTCCTTGTTTCGAAACAAGGGTTTCAAAACAAGTTTGTTTCAACCCCAAATGGGGTTTAACTTGTTTCGAAACAACTGTGCGTCATGTGAATAGCTGAAACCTTATTTTGAAACAACCTCTGTTGTTTTGAAATAAGGAGGCTGTGTGAACACAGCCTGCAAGTTTTAGTTCCAGGGACAGTTAATGTCACTCTTCCATCCTGAAGCCTTGGCATGTGACCAGTGAGGGATCAAGAAGGTGATGATCAGGAGCCAAGATAAACTATCCTTTGAAAACCTTCTTGGTGCTTTGGGCCAGGAGATGCTCCCTCCTCCACAGTCCCTTCTCTGCTGGGTGGGCTTCATCCTGCCCCCAGAGCAGAGAGATCAGGCCAGGGATCCTCATGACTTTGAATTCTGACTGTTTTACCCTTTGTGACATTTTGCCTCAGAGTCAGATGGACACATCCTGCCCAGTGACCTGAACTGTGGTGGGGCTCTGGGCATGTGCTCAGGGCATCCCCCAGCACCACTGGCAAGATCATTAGAGAGAGTCAAAGGCTCTGTTCTTTTCTTGGCTTATGTCAAGCTGTCCAGCTGTGGCTCATGTGCTTCAGCACAAGCCTCAGGGCAGACTGTGGAGAAGCAGGGCACGAACCAGTACATTCTTACACTGTAATTTCACCATCAAACATGAAGTTGAACTTCTCAGATACTAAAGCTGTGTCTACACTACAGAAAGTTATTTTGAATTTGTCAGTTCAAACTAATAAGTTCTAACAGTTGAACTAAGTGCTTAGTTCGAGCTAACTGGCAGGTTTTACTAGTTGAAATTAAGTATTCATTATTTCAAACTAAGGAATTTCTTAGTTTGAGCTAATAATAACCTAGAGTAGACAGACACTAAGTTAGTTTGAATTAAGCCTCCTTAATTCAAACTAATTTTCCTGTGAGGACATAGCCAAGCCTCAGCTTGGAGTTGCAGACAGTTCCTAGGTGTGTGCTGTTGTATTTTGGCATTCAGGCAACCTTTACTTGTTGATAGATGTCCCCTACACCAAACATCACAACAGTATTGTGGTTACTGCTAGTCACAAAGAATCTGTCACTTCCCCCAGGACAATTTCACTTTAGATCTCAAAGAAGAGATGCTTGCAGTAGGCAATCCAATAATAAACTGTCTGAGGGTTTACTATCTATGTAAAGAAATGAGAGTTATTTACCAGGCTAAAACCTGTAAACATGCACATACAACGAAATTCCAGTCTGAAGTTTCAAAACCTAATGGAAGCTTCTATAAAAAGCAGATCCTTTTTCTCCTATAGGGATAACCTACTATCCAAAGTACTGGGGATGTTTTGTTACTTCTTAATAACCCTTGCTCCTTAGAGTCCAGGCAGCATAAAAGGTGCAGTTCCTCCTTTACTTGGGGGTTTTAATTCTTTCTGCCTTCTGTCTGGAGTTGCAAAATTAAAAGAAATTCAGTTGCACATCCCCTCTTCATTGGGGCTGGAGGAACCATCAACAAAATCATTTATCTCATGTTTCACTCTGTTTTCTCTGACATTGATGGGCCTTCTTTCATTCAGCAGGACATAAACTTCCCCTGCCAAACTTGTGTTTCTCACTTCTTGATATGCTTCTCTCCTGCCCAGTGATTAACAGTTACAGAGCAAACACTTAACTATTACCTTTTACCATGTGACACAGATATTACAAGTGACATTAATGCTGGCAGCGACTTTCAAGTATCCCATAAAGTCTAAATGCCGAGCATGTATTTCTTACTCCAACCCCTATTGTAACAGCACTGACACACACTGAGCCAGACTGGATCTAGCTCTGTATGGGTCAGTGCTCAGATGATACCTCAGGTCCTTGATATGGTTTCGTGTGGGGTCTGCCAGTGTCACAGCCTAGCCAAGAAAACACCACAGAGAGCTGATTCACAAATTAATGGGGGAGGTGAGTATTAATTTACCCTTAGGAAGAGAAGTTCTCTCTCAGACTGAGGAGGGTGAGATCATTGTGAAACTTTCTTTGACCCATAGCCAGAGGCATGTTCTCACTCACCCCATGGTGAATAGGAATTCCCAGCAACTTTCAGGTCAGATCATCTTCCCAGTCACATTTACCACAATAAAATAACAATTACTTTTGGAAAGCCTGTGTCAGTCTTTCACAGCTGAGATGCTATTTTTCAGCATTTTCTCTGCAAGAGGACTAGTCTGAGACCAGAAATGCTACTCGCAGACCCAGATGTGTTCTCAGGCCACAGTTCTGCCATTCTCACCACGAATACTTTCTGTTTCTCCAGGTTCTCATTCAGGTGACTCAGTGTCAAAGCTGCAGTATTACACAGGGGAGAATGAGGGGAAAAATAATCCTGGATCAGAACAAGGTAATGGGGGAGGGGAACACTCAGACCAAGAGCCCCAAATCTGGGCAGAGAACAGAACTTCTGTAGTAAACTTGGGGAGGAAGGGGTTAATACCTTGGTCAGTGAGTCCCTGGGGAGCCAATAGGAACAAAATACAGGTTTTTTAACTGGAGCAGCAGCTCTGCCTATTCCTGTTTGGTGGCAGCAGAGCTCCTGGAAGGATCAGGAAGGGACCAAGTAAAAAGGCCTGATGAAGGATCCAGTGACATCCTTGCCAAAGATAAGCTCAAGTCTGTAACTGACCAGGCACGAGTAGAACAGGGAACGTTTAACTAGATATGGTCATGGTATTTCTTTGTTTTTTTGGATTTCTCTCTGCTGAGCACATGTACCCCCACCGGCTGTCCTGTAATTACTTAAGTTAAATCCCAGAGAAGCAACTCTCTGTGTTTCTTATCTGTTATTTTTAATTACAGATTTTACGCTTTTGAAAATAAGCTCTAGTTCTGTGTCCTAAAAGGCAAGAGGTTTTGTGTGCATGTGCCTCAGCCCACACAGCCAGCTACAAAAGGGGATTCTGTCCCAGTTTCAGCTGATATCGCAGCTGGAGTTCAATCAGTCTCCTGAGGCGGGAATAAAAGCGATTGAGGGTACCTCACGGGAAGGAATTCCCATGTGCTTCTTCCTGGGTTTTCAAGATTTTTTTTTTTTTTTTTTTTTTGGCATTTGGCTGGTGGCAGTAGTACCACTCCAAGGGCAGGATATTGGAGACCTTGGAGAGTTTTAAGACCAGGCTTTAAGCCCAATGGCTTTTAAAGCCTGTTGCAGGCCACCTTCTGCACTCAGAGTGTCAGAGTGGGGAAACAGCTTTGAAAACTTCTAAGACACTTTTTGCAGTCACAGTTGTTTGTATCACACGATTCTAAGTTTACATAATCGGGTCTAATCCAATTAAAGAAGATTCGTGTCAGACTTCTAGGACAGAATATGTTACCATCTGCTGAGCACCCCTGTGACCTTCTCAGGTGAAGAGCTGGAGAAGATGGGTCAGTCTCTTTGAGTTAAGGTGTCAGCTCAACTTGCAGTGCTGAGAGTGGAGGCAGACTGTCCTGTTTTATAATTACAGATGGACTCAGACCAAGTCACTGATGCAAACACACCAGTGTTCTTGGGGACGGGCAGATTTGTCAATTCTCAAAGCAGCTCTGGGTCTCACATTTCCAGTTGGGACGTAAAATGGAAAAGCAAAATTTTGGAATTGAATTTCATGTCTTGGCCCCGTCTCTAATGATAAGTAGGGAGGCATTTCTCCATAGCTGTTCTCAAAGGAGTTCATGACTTTGGAGTCTTTACGAGTTTACCTTGTGGCTGGGTGCAGGAGACACTGAGCGGAGGAGACAGTTATACGGAGAGGCTGGAGCACTACTAAGCTTATCCCTGGGCTGCCTGAGAGGCCCCATAGAGAGCAGGAGCTCACAAATGATCTGGCCAGCTACCTGCAGCAAGATCTTTAATTCCTCCAGCAGATAGGTTCCCTCTCCCCAGTGTAACAGGAAAATTCAAAGCTGTTTGAAGAGATCAGCTGGATTCACACAGGCCAGTTCTGGCTGGGCAGTGCTCATTTTCCAACCTGTTACCTCAGCACCAGCCTAGACCCTGCTCCCACTGAAACCCACCACAGAGCTGCTCTTAGACCTTTCAGGGACAAGACTGGCCCCTTGTTATTTAGGGGATTCCTGTTTTATTCCAATTCCCTGAACTGTGCCCTCTCAGCTTAGGCACCCTGCACCTTTCCCTCACACATGCCGTGATAAACAGCCCTAGTTACAAGGCCACCTGCCATGAAGTGACTCTCTTTGTGACATGGACTGAGTGTGGTGTTTGCTGTTCCAGAGGATGCTTCCCCTGAGGCTCCTGAACAGGATTATGACAACGTGGAGGAGCCTGCTTTGGATGACATCCCCCAGACTACAGATGTTCGAGGTGAGCAGTGAATCCTCCTCTGGAAGGAACATTACTAACTAAATGTAAAAAACTAAATGCATTTTCAAGTAGGGAAAACTGGTTTGTTAAAGAAACTACTAAGTTCCTAAGCCATATTTGCTATTGACATGGGGCTGGGGGCACTGAGCAGGTGCATTACAAGAGCTGTGTGGATGGCCAGGGGTAGGGAAGCCTGTGATGTCCTTGGTCCTAACATAGGTCCATTGCAGGGGCTAAAGGAGCAGTTGGCTCAGGAGCTCCCCACACTTCATCTGGCTGAGGTCACTTCTCTGTGCCACTCACTGCTGGGAGCCCTAAGGTCACTCATTATTTGTCAAGACAACACAGCAAAGCAGAGACTTCTGTATTGCAGTCATGTTCCCTGCCAGTCTTTCCTGGCTTGTGGCTATTGCAGATCATAAATGTCAGTTTTAGAAATACTTGAGAGGGAGTGGGTTAGTTTAGTTGCTTACTACAGGCTCCCTGTCTTTCAAGATGTTTTAGGTGGTCTCCCCCTTCTTTAGTAACTGGACTCATAGGCATGAGTTGGTGCAATTATTGTTGGTTTTATTTATAATGCTCTGATACATTTCCCACTCCCAGTTCAGACCTGCTTGGTCTGAGACTCTCATCTTCTCAGCCTTGGCCATCAGGATGGAAAGCCAGGAACCAAACTCCTACCTTTCTTCCTGACTCTACCCCCTCTGGTTACTCCTTGCTCGCTTATATGTTCCTTCCAGCTAGTTCCTACTAACCCCATAAAGTCCAGTTCTGGCTTGATTTAATCACCACCTGCCACTGTTCCCCTCTTCCCTGCTGTCTGGGCTCAGCTGGTCCAGCAGACTCCAGCTGAGGCTGAGAAATGGGGCTGTCAGAGGTACTGAGGGGCTCACCCCCTACTCTGTGCTACACATCTTCCTTTAATGAGCTTCTCCTTCACCCTAGTCTCTTCCTCTCTTTGACCATATGCACAGGCTATCTGGGAGGGGGTCTCTTTTTTGGCCTGGCAATCCCTGGGACTACTGCAGGTGGGTTGGCTGCCTCCTCCTGCTATACTCCATCCATGGTGGGTTTTTTCACACACACACCCCCCGATGCATTTGCAGTCTTTTCCCAAATGTTCCGTGTCCCCATAGATTGAACATTTCCCTAACCCCAAATCCGGTATGCTCCATTCTGGGCCTCACCAAATTTCCCTGCTGGGACTCTGGAAACTACAAGATCTTCACTAACTTGGAAATGATCAGTAACCCCTTTACCAAACAACTATGAGAGTCACTTCTGTGAGGACTGGGCTCACCTGTTCCAGGAACTGTTTCCACCAGAGCCCTTTCCTCCTGCAGGCCTAAAACACCCCAAGCTCTAGGGAGTGCACAGGGCCTGGAGATTTGGTCCTTATTATTTCTTTTTCTCCTTGTGCATGCCTCAGTCTTTGATTCCATAGGGAACATCTTGCATCCCTATTGCTGCTTGTGTGTAGCTCCTGATTATTCTCTTACTTCAGTTCCTTGAGGTCCATGTCCCAGATCTCTTAACCCGTTGAGTGGGTGGGCTCCCCAATCTTTCCTAATCAGGACCAGGTAAGGCAAATTGGCAGTTATACCCACCAGTAGTCTTTCAAACTGCCCTTGTGCCTCCAGGGGCACCTGTGCCATTGTTTACCTCTGGGTATCTCTGGACACACTTATGGTCCACCCTAGCCCTGGGACCATCCAATATGTTTTCACTAACCCCCTTTTGAACCAGCAACGGGGTGGAGGCTGGGTTCACTAGCGCTTACTGGGGTCTTTATCGCACCCAAATGTTGGAATATTTCAATTAACTGTTTTGTGTAAAATTCCTCTCAGTTTTGTGGATTGTGGAAGAGGCTCCTCTTACTGCCCTGAGGTGGAAGTTAAGTGTTAGGAGAGCCCCCAGGATCAGTGTACCTGGGATATCTGCAGCTCATATTTCATGGTGAATATTCTCTGAACTACTTCACATTTTTACTTCAGATGCCCTTGAGCTGCCTGGAGATGTCACAGAGGGTGGTTATGATGATGCCAGAGAAATGTCTGACCCTGAAGATTATCCTGTTTTGGAGCAGAATGAGGAGGAAAGCAGTAAGGCGAGTGACAGGAACAGGGATTCACAGAAAGGTGCCTGGAGAACTGTTTACATTTCATGGCTTATTTCCAGAATGGGCTGGCTGGAAATGTAGGTTACACAGCAAAGGAACAGCAAATGCCATTTCCTGTTAGGAAAAGTTCCCCTGCTCTTCATTCCCTCAGTGTCTGCAGTGGTGTCAGGAAAAGCAAGGTCCTTGCTGCGTGGTACTTAGTGGTCAAACCAGGAAGATACCCAGGGTCCCTCAGTCTCCTAGGTTTAAATCCTGGTATGGCTGCCCTACCCTTGATATAATGATTCCCAGCAATTTACAGTGTCTCTATCTTTTGGAAAGAATTTTATGATCCAAAGTCCTCTTCCCATTGTCCAAATATTAAACACCCCTTAGACTTTCTGTATAATTGTGTGTTCCCTGTTATCCATAGGCAAAAACTCTGCTCCTTATTCTGTCACGAGGAGAGAAACCATCATTAGCTCAAAGCAAATGGAATGCTGATGAAATATTAATTGCTTAGTACTTAATAAGTATATGCTTATGCACATTTTTGATGGCCTTAACTAACAGATCTTTGCTGATAAGTGCTGGGGGTTTGTGTAGGAAGTGACAGGTTGCTGCAGTTGTCACTTGGCAACTTTAACTGTTCTGAAAACCAAAGGTTTCCATTTCCAGAACATGTGCAGAGATGATGACTTAGAACTTGTCATGGACCCAATTAGAAGAACAAAGGGGGAGAGTTCCTAACTGTATTGCAGAGTGCAGTCCACCTTGCTTGCAGTCAGATGTAGCTATAGAACGGACCCACTGACTGTATGTCTCCCTTGGTATTTTCAGGTTGGTGTTTGCACTCACCATTGACTGACAGTGTCTCGGATGGAGCAGGAAACCTCGTTCTTCCCTCCTGGAGACACGGATTATGATGATGTAGGACACCGTGACTCTGGGGGATCAGCATCGGAACAATCCGATTGAACCAAATAACTTTGTGGTGATGTGAATGTCTCTCCTCTTTCTCTCAGGAATGTTCCTTCTGGTATGATGCTGGTAGAGAGACACAGCAGAGGTTTTATTAGGATTTGTGGGAAGCTTTAGGAAATACAATTGCAAATGGGAAGAAAGGTTCACAAATTTTCTTTGTATAATTTTCTACTGATTGGAATGGGTGGAATTTTCCTGCTTTTTATTACTGTAACATATTCAGCTTGAATTCAGCTGTGCCTTTTTCTTATTAAATCTTTTCTGAAAATTTGCCAGGCAACATAATTTTTTCTTGCTAGATGAACTGTGCAGATTCCAGGGTTCATCACTGGGAGATGCTGAGGTTAAACCAATCCAAGGGACAAGAAAGGGCCTTCTCTGGGCATGGCAGGCTTATTTGTGGGGTAACGTTGAACTTGCAAGTTCAGAGGCATGTACTGAAAGTTAGCAAACAGCACGGAACATTCTGAGATGAGCAACATGGTTGCTCCTAAACCTAACTCAGCCTTGAAACGTCCATCAAGTCGAAGAAGATAAATGGAAAATTATCTGTAGGTGAGTCAAACCTGAAATTTAACACATAATGAAAAGAATTTCCTTATTAATGAAATGTGCAGAGGGTAAATATTCTGCCTAGTATGAGAAATAAATTTTGTGTATGATAGTGATAAGGCCAGGATTCAGGCTGCAGTATCACGGTGGAGGATTCATAGAGATAAGGGAGTGTTGTAAGAAAAAACAAATGCAATTAGTGGGCTGCCATAGTAAGAGGTTGGGGACCTGCTGCTCTGATCTACCCAGCTCGGATATCATGGCAGTGAACCTACACAATCATAAAGTTCAGTGCAGCCTGCCCCGACCACTAGTTATCCAGGGCTCTGGGTGGACTGGTACAGACACAATGAAGTCCAAGTTGCCATGGCTATTTAGGGAAGTGTTTAGCTCTTTGGTTATGTCTAGAGTACAAAAGTTAGTTCTAATTAACAAAGTCAAACTAATAAGTTCAACCTTAATTCAAAGTAAACCCAACCTCAGTAAGTCAAATTAACAAAGTGTACTAATTCGACTTAAAATGTTAAGTGAATTAGTGCCCTTTGTTAATTCAAACTAACTACCCCAGGGGTCAGCAACTGCTGGCACCTGTGCCAAAAATGGCAGGGGGGCTGAGCCCGAGTGGCATGTGGTGCCACTCAGGCGTCCCACCGGCCCCCCTTCACTGCTGGGGAGCATGGCCAGCAAGGACTAGGAAGCTGTGGTGCACAGCTCCTGGCCCCTGCTGGCCCCACCCCCTGCTGGGCAGGTCTAGAGGAGAGTGGGGCGGGTTGGGCAGCCCAGAGCCGCCACTGCTGGGGGCAGGTGCTGGCCCAAACCCTGACCCCCAAGGGGCAGGGCCATCCCTAGCAGGGTGTAGGCCCCCACTTAGCTCCCCAAGAAGGGGTGGGGGCAACCAGCCCAGGGGAGGGGCAGGCCCCTTAGCTGCTCTGCGGCCGTCCCATGCCGGGGACCAGGCGAGCAGGCCAAAAGGGGCACTCCCCCAGCCAAGTACACAGTTTTCAGCTGTCCCGGAGCAGCATGGAGGGGGTGGGAGGCAGAGCAGCTGGCGGGGTAGACGCACCTGCCCCACACTGCCTCCTACCCCCTCCCCGCTGCTCCAGCACAGCTGAAAGCTGCATTCATGGTGGGCAGGGGGGCGGCATGCAGACTGGAAGCGCTAAGCCAGGAGCCGCTTTTAGCCGGTTCACCTGGTCCGCAGCATGGGGGGACAGTGGTGTGGACCTTGAGCTGCCCTGCTTGGAAGGACAGCACGGGGTCCTGAGAACTGAGGGGCCCAGGGTGATCGCCCCTTTGACCTCCCCAACAGATGGCCCTGGGGGGGTGCTGCATGGCCCCAGCGCCAGCCCCTGGAGACCACTTGCCGCTACCAGGGGTTGGTGCCGGCCCAGGCTGCAAACTGGAAGAGTGGCCCCGCCCTTTTGGCCCCACCCCGGCACCCACTGAGGGTGAGGTGGGCAAGGCTGGCACTGGGGTCAGCAAAGGTTGCCGAGCCCTGAACTACCCTAATTCAAAATTATTTAGTTTGAATTAAGGATTAATCCTGGAGTACACTGCCCTTATTTTGAACTAATCATCAAACTAAGCACTTAGTTCAGACTAAATGCAGGTGTTACTAATTCAAGCTGACCTTTCATTAGTTCAAATTAAGGAATTCCTTAATTTAAACTAGTGAAATTCTATGGTGAATGGGGACAAAATTAGTTTGAAGTAAGGCTCCTTAATTCAAACTAATTTGCCAGTGTAGACACACCCTTTGTGTCTCCGTATTACAGAGCTGTGGCTTCAGTTGTATCTTTCATTTGGCCATTACAGCCGCTCATTAGCTACTGCTTAGCTGGTTCCCAACACCTGCCACTGGGCTTCCCTTCTGTGGGTCTTGCTGTGCTTTGGGCCCTTAAAGGGGAAACGACTCTGCTATGTGGCTCCTGAATAGTAGTGGAGCTGGAGACATATTCTTTGGCTTACTATTTCCTTTTTCTCATGAATAAACATCCACATTTGTATGTATAGCACTGGCTTGATTGTGCAGTGTAAACACTTTAGAAAGCAGGGGCAGGCACCACTCACCCAAGCTGTGATTTGTCTTCTTCATGGCATGCAGCTTTCTAAAGAGTCATAGAATATCAGCGCTGGAAGGGACCTCATGAAGTTATCTAGTACAACCCCTGCTGAAAGAAGGACCACTCCCACTAAATCATCCCAGCCCGGGTTGTACTCAACTGGGTCTTAAAAGTTTCCAAAGATGGAGATTCTACCACCTCCCTAGGCAACTCAGTTGAGTGCTTCATCACTTTTCTTGCAAGAACTTTTTTCCTCATGTCCAACTTAGACCTTCTCAGCTGCAGCTTGAAACCATTATTCCTTGCTCTGTCCTCTGTTACCACTGAGAATAGCCTAGCTCCTTTGTCTTTGGAGCACCCCTTCAAGAAGATGAAGGTTTCTATCAAATCCTCCCTCAGTCTTCTCTTCTGCAGAATAAGTAAACTTAGTTCATTCAGTCTCTCTGCATATGTCATGTGCCCTTGTAGGGCTAAATATAAACTTATGCCATTGAATTTCTTCAAACAGAATTTTCTACATAGAAAACATTGATAAAAATGCCATGCTCATTCATTAATTTGCAACTCCATTTTGAATTGTTTACTTCATTTTGTATTACTCAGCCTATGTTTTGCTGAAACTTGGTTAGATGTGTGAACTTTGAATGTGTGAATAAGGGGGGTGTCTGTGTGCTCACAAATGCAGGTGTTTGATGGGATCAGTCTCCAATCACCAGCCTGTCTGGATGATAAAGTGCTGGCATCATCTTAATGTCTGAAGAACAATGTAGACAAACAGTGCAAAAGCAAGGAGAGTCCACCCTAGAAAGAAAGGGACAAAAAGACCCATCAAGAACAAAATCAAAGTCAAATCTGAAACTGACTGATGACTTATGGTCATACAGTACCCTGAAGCAGTGTGGACACAACATCCATGAACAAAAATATAAAAGATGGATGAGATTGCATAGCTTGGGCTAATGTTGTGCACAGCATACAAGAGTGTCAGTGCACAGCTGTGTGCCCAACAGAGATGCTGCTCTTCCTCATGCCTGGCTTCCCTGGCCAGGTAGCTGCCATGAGCTGCTAACACCAGCAATGAACTCAAGCTGTGATCTCAAGCAACTGGAACTATAGCAGTATACTGTCCAATATACTAGTAACCATACCTGATAAACTTCAGAACTTATTGGGGGGGGGGGGGGCATGTGTGTTTGTATGCATAGCTATTAGGTACTTATCAATCGTGATTCCTTATACTAAATGTGGCATACTGCCTTGTCCCCTAGAATAATATTCTGCTAGACTTTCCTTTTCTAAGTATAACACCCCATCCTCCTAAGCATTTCTGTTGCACGCCACTCAACTCTTTCTAATTTCTCCACGTCCTTTCTGTAGTGGGGAGCACAAAACTGGACACAGTATTCCAGATGAGGCCTCACCAGTGTGGAATAGAGGAAATAATCACACCCCTCAGTCTGCTGGCAACACTCCTACTGATGCAGCCCAAAATGCCTTTGACCTTTTTGGCAACAAGAACATGCTGTTGACTCACATCCAGCTTCCCATCCACTATAACCCCCCAGGTCCTTTTCTACAGAGCTACTGCTTAGCTAGTCAGTCATCATCTTGTAGCAGTATATGGGATTTTTTTCCATTTTAAGTGCGGGACTTTGCACTTGTCCTTGTTGAACCTCAAAATTTCATTTGGCCAATGCTCTAATTTGTCCAGGTCTCCCTGAATCCCATCTCTACCCTCCAGCATATCTACCATTCCTCCCAGATTGGTAACATCCACAAAAATTACTGAGCATGCAATCTATCCCATCTTCCAGATCATAAAGGAAGCTGTCGAACAAAGTCAGCCCTGGAACCAATACCTGGGGCGCTCCATTTGTTACTGGTTGACCATTGATCCATATCTGCTGAGCTCAATGATCCAGCCAGCTTTCTATCCATCTTATGATCATTTCATCCAAACCATACTTCCTTAACTTGTTGACAAGCATGCTGTCAAGGCTTTTTCCCCACTCTGGCACTCTGAGTGCAGAAGGTGAGGGCCTGCAACAGGCCTTAAAAGCCACTGGCCTTAAAGCCTGGTCTTAAAACTCTCCAAGGCCTCCAATTTCCTGGCCTTGGAGTGGTATTGCTGCCACCACCCAAATGCAAATACCTCTTGAAAACCCAGGAAGGTGTACTTGGGAATTCCTTCCTGGGAGGTACCCACAATCAGTCTTATTTCTCCCTCAGGAGAATGATTGAACCCCAGCTGTGATATCAGCTGGAACTGGAACAGAATCTCATTTAGTAGCTGGCTGTGCAGTCTGAGGCACATGCACACAAACCCTCTTGCCTTTTAGGACACAGAACCAGAGCTTACTCCAAAAGGGTAAAATCTTTAATTAAAAAACAGATAAGAAGAAAGAGAATTGCTCCTCTGGAATTTTACTTAGGTAGTTACAGGGTAGTGGGAGGGGATACATGTGCTCAGCACAGAGGACTCCAAAAACAAACCAAAAAAAAGACATACCCTGACTGCATCTAGGTAAACATTCCCTATTCTATTCATGCCAGGTCAGTTACAAACTTGAGCTTATCTTTGGCAAGGATATTACTGGATCCTTCCTCAGGCCTCTCTCTGGCCTCCTCCTGATCCTCCCAGGAGATCTGCTCCCACCAAACAGGAACCGGCAAGGCTGCTGCTCCAATTAAAAAACCTGTACTTTGTTCCTATTTGGTCCCTTGGGATTCACTGACCAGGATGTTAACTCCTTCCTTACCAAGGTGCTACACATGCTGTAGGAAACCGTATCAAAAGCTTTGCTAAAGTCAAGGTATATCATATTGATGGCTATTTCCGCATCCACAAAGTCAGTCATCTCATCATAGCAATCAGGTTAGTCAGGAATGATTTGTCCTTAGTAAATCCATGCTGACTGTTTCTGATTACCCTGTTTTCCTTCAAATGTTCCAAAATGGATTCTTTCAGGACCTGGTCCATGAATTTCCCAAGGACTGCGGTGAGGCTGATTGGTCTGTAGTTCTCCAGATATTCCTTTTTCCCTTTCTTAATGATAGGTACTATATTTGTTTATTTTCCAATAATCCAGATCACCACAAGTTTTCAAAGTTAATGGCCAGTGGCATTGGCCAACTCCCTGAGCACCCTCGGATACAGTTCATCCAGCCCATAGGCTTGTGCACATGCAACTTCTCAGAGTAGTCCATTGACCTTCCATCATCAAGGGCTGGTTTCCTCCCCAATCTGTGTTGCCCAGTGAAGTAGCCTGGGCACTCACCCTGCCTATGAAGACTGAGGCAGGAGTGTCACTGTCCCCAGGAAAGACCCAGCATACTGGCATGGTGTGGAGAAGTGGGAACCCTCTGCTAGATTAGTCAGGGAAGACACGGGTGTTAATCCTCTATCTTTTCTATTTGGGTGATGGGACACAGGTGGGTGATATGAGGTAGAGCCACTAGGGGGCAGGGGGGTAGTGTTTAGGGAGGCTGTACCTGGGACCCCCCGCTGGTCACACTGGATTCAACTGGTTGGGCCAGGGGGCGGAGAGGTGGGCAGAGCTAGGAGGGGAACAAAGGACCGGGGGGAAGGAGGGAGAAGAGGAAGAATGGGGGTCCAAGAGACAGGACCCTGCCCTGGGGTGTAGCCCTAATCCCCTGGGGGTTTCACTTGTGGTTGTCCTGAGGATGCTGATACCAACTGTACTTGCTGCTGTATGAACTGGTTTGCTAATAAACCCTCTGATTGCCACACTGGCTGAGAGTCACTGCTTATTGGCATGATTGGGACCCTCCTGGGGGGAGGAAATCCCTTCCAAGGGAGACCAGACAGAGCAAGGATCTGACCCTCTGAGCCTGGAGTTGGGGGCTGGCTGCACGGAGCGTGGAGACCCGAGGTGCTGGACGGGAGGAGACTCCACCGTGGCAGAGACCTGACTGGCTGTGGACAGAGGGGATCCAGGAGGCTTGTCTGGGGTCTCCATCACACATGGGCCCCACCCCTGCCCATGGCCCTGCCCCCTGTAGCCCTAATTCCCCAGCTGGGCTCTATCCAACCTTGGGCTCCTTCTGGCGCCAGCCTGGCCCCATATCCCCGGCCGGGGATGGGGCCAGGAGAGGCAGGTGCCACCGCAGGTGGTCTGGCCTGAATTCCCAGCCAGGGACTGGGCTGGGAGCCACACGTGGCCCAGCCTGGGATAAGGCTGGGAGAGGCAGGAACCACCACTGGCGACCAGGCCCCAGATCTCTACCCTGGGACAGGGCCGGGAGAGGCAGGGGGTTCCCCGGACACTCAGGGCACTGGTGCTGGGACTCTGGGTGTGTGCTCCATGTCCCAGGTACCAGTGATGCCCCTGGACTGAGGTAAAAAAATGCATTGAGTATGTCAGATTTTTCCACATCATCCACCACTAGATGGCTGTCCTATTCAGTAATCCTCTGTCTACACTAGAGGGCTCTTTTAATTTAAGACAACAAGGTTGACTTTAAATCAACGGTAGAGTAGAGTCAAGTCAAGTCAAGTCAGAGAGTTGGAAGGGACCTCATGAGATCATCTAGTACAGCCTCCTGGGGTTTGAACCCAGGACTTTCTGTGTGTAAAGCAGATGTGTTAGTCACTACACTATTTGCAGGGATCTTAAATTGAGTTTAAAGAGCCCTCTAGTGTAGACCTAGCCCTGGGCCTGGGGCCAGGACTGGCCCTTGACCCCTGCCCTGCCCTGGGCCCAATTTGGCTCCAGGAGCTAATCCAAGTGCGGGGGTGGATCCAACCCCTGCCGCCACTGGAGAGCAGTAAGGAGTTCAGAGCATGCATAGAGAAAGATCCGGCCTCTGCCCCTGACATCAAGTGGCTTGAAGCTGGATCCAGTCCCTGCCACCAGTGGTAGGTGCTGTGGAGCCAGATCTGGCCCCTGCCACTGCTGGCAACAGGGTTGGAGCAGGATCCAGACCCTGCCCTTGCCGCAAGTGGCAAGCGGCTCAGAACTCACTTCCACAGCAGCCAGCTCTGAGCTGCCTTCCACTTGCAGCAACATCAGGAGCCAGGAAGGTCGACTAAGTGTTAATTCAACTTCATAAAGTCAACATAATGCAGTGTAGATCTTCTTGGACCTGGGCACAGGCTGAGCTGCCTACCCTGCTCCTGAGCCACATTTGCCCCAACAGTGCCAGCAAGCAGCTCAAAGCTGGGTCTGGCCCCTGCCCTTGCTGCAAGTGGTAAGAGACTCTGATCTGGCCATGCTGCTTCTGGTAAGCAGCACAGAGACAGATCCAGCCCCTGCCATGGCTGGTAAGCAGCACAGAGCTGGATCTGCCTCCTGATGTTGGTATGTCTGCACTGGAGTCTTAGATGACATAAGCAACTGCTTAGTCAATATGATAAATTATAAATATAGATGGGAAGTTCCTTGGGTCAGCTTAAGGCAGATTAAGTTGACCTAAGACTCCAGTGCAGACATACCATAAGAGACCTAGAGCATCCTGAGCCTCTTCTTGTTACTGACATACTTATAGAACTCCTTCATGTTATCCTTCACATCTGTTGCTAGCTATGACTCCACTTGCCTTTGGCCTTCTTGATTTTATCCCTGCAGGTTAGAGGAATGTCATTATACTCCTCCCTAGTCATCTATCCAAGCTTCCACTTCCTGTAAGCTTCTCTGTCGTATTTCAGCTCACCGTAGGCTTCTCTGCTAAGCCACACTGTGTGCCTTCTATATGTGCTATTCTTTCTGCACATAGGAATTGTATCTTCTTCTTCAAGTGGTGCTCGGATGCATTCAGTAATAGGCGTCTCTGTGCCGGAGCGCCGGATTGGTCGGAAAAACTTTTGTCCTGGCCTGTCAGGAGAGGGCCACCACCCCCCATGCCACTGGTCACCTCCCAAACCTTCCCCACTTTCATTTCTTCTAACTTGCGTGTCGGATCTGGAATGTCCGCTCCTTGCGAAAACAAGCAGCCTGTTGATAATTGTATGAGCTTCACACCTGACTGGGAGCACCTTTTTCGTGGACATAGTTCCACCAAAGAGGACTCCAACTTTCGGGACAGAACATTGAGAGCCACCTCTCGCTATGCCGGGGTTTAAACCATGCACTGAGCGCAGTAAGGCCTTTTCCCCAGGACGACCCCCACAGGAAGTGCCCCTGGTGCATAGGCAAAGACCACTTGGTCTCCATACGCCTGTCCTTCATACCCAGGACAATCAAGGATAGGGAGCAAAGGCGCCGTGCCCTAGCCTCCGAACAGGCTCAACACACCTTACCCGAGGCTTCAGGAGCCCATCCGGCACTGCACGCCACCTCGGCACCAGAACCTACCCTGCACCATGATGACAGTGGCACAGGAGGAGGAGCTCGGTACCGACTTCAGTACCTTGGCGCCAACACAATGCATCAGCACCGGGCTTGCCTTGGTGCCGCTCAAGGTCACTGCTGGCACTGCAGGCTCACCACAGGCCCATACCAACAGTACAGGGCCCGCCCTGGTGCTGCTCTGAGTCACCTCCAGTACTGCAGGCTCACCACAGCCCCATACTGATGGTGCTGGGCGCACCTCAGCACCAGCCACCCTCAGCACCACTGGGTCAAATTTCACCCTCTTCCCTGGTGCTACTTCACAAGGGCAGCCCCGTCTCTCCTGGTAGGGGCTCACCACGGGTTCATTCGGGGTCAGTCCCAAACCCAACAACCCTGGAGGTGGTGGAGGCCATACAGGCACTCCTTTTACTGCCCACACCTCCCTCCCCGGTACCGGTTAGGAGGGGCAAGCCGGCCTTCATATGAAAGGCCTGGGTGCATCATGAGCAGCACTGCTCTCCCTCCCCACCTCCAACCCTGGCCACTCAAGCCCCAACGCCCATTACTCCTTTGTGCCCAGATACTGTAGAGCCATCCCTACAGCAACATATAACTTTGCTGTCTCTGGTATCACCTCAGGGATCACGTGATGCTTCCCCTTGCTCAAGTCCCGAGGAAGGTCCATCACGGGGCTCCAAGTGTCCTTTGTGCCGTGTTTTGGCACCGTCCCCATTCTGCTTCCACCCTCATGAATGGTCCCCATGTGAGAGGTCGTTGCCATCAGTCCCATTGTGGGCACCGGGTACCACTCTCTCTCCAGTACCGGGTTCATATACAGGTGATCTATCGGCGCACTTTGACCTCTTGCACTGCGCTGCAGCCCATCTGAGGATGGAGGTACAATCCTCTGAGTCCCCCCTCAGATACCCTATTTGGGCCAGTGTTTTCCTCAGCGGAGCCGGTTATGGTTCTCCTTCACCCCAGTGTTTGGGACCTCTCCTCCTCTCGATGGCAGAACCCGGGTTCCATTTCCCCGGTGTCAGACACGGCTGGCCTCAAGTATAGAGTCCTGGGATAGCGTTCCCCTCCCTCATCAACCATCCAATCCCACCCTGGGATGTGGTAAAAATGGCATTAGGCCCAGGTGAACCCCCAGTCACCCCCTCCCAGCATTGAGAGAGGCAAGAGAGTTAGAACTTCTAAGGTGTAAGGTCTACTCCTCCTCGACCTGCCAATTGTGGGTTGCAAACAACCAGGCCCTAACCAGTAGATACATGCTGGATGTGTGGGAATCCTTCTCAAAGTTCAGACATTTGGTCCCATCAGAGGCCAAGCAAGAATATGATACATTCCTGGAGGAGGGAAGAATAATCTCTCAAGACCTCCTTCTGCCAGCCCGAGATGCAGTAGATATGTCAGCTCGCACCATGGCCTCCGCTGTAACCGTCTGTTGAGCGGCCTGGCTCAGGGAAGCTAGGGTGCCCCCCGCTTCGCAACAGGTGGGACTTGACCTGCCCTTCGGCGGTGACACCTTGTTTCCGCCTGAGACCCTGGTGGTAGTGGGTACCATGTGTGACCCTAGGAGAGAGGTAAAATACCTCGGCCTCCTCCCATCAGGGCCCCTTCCACACCCCTGGCCACATAAGGCCTATGGGCTCAAGACCCAAAGAGCCTTGGATATGGACTTAATCCCTCTCCATCACCCTTTCAGGTAGCATTTTGGGGCCCACTCAGAAGGCCCTTCCTCCCTCCCTTTGTCTGCAGGGAAGGGGAGCCTATTCTAATTAATCTGTGACTGCCACTATGGGTTCCAACAGAATAGGATATTCCCATGGCTCCAGCCCAGAAGGTAGGCAACACTTCTTCCCCTTCCTTCCTCTAACTAGAGAAAGGGGGAATTCCTTAGGGCCGTCATACCCCCCCACACTTCTAAAGCATGGACAGGGGGAGCCAGTCCTTAACTTTGCTCCTTTGATTTAAAGAGGGCACTAATCCTGTAACCCAAGCCCGCCTCAATTACTAATGGCCCAACCCAAAACTGCGGCTTCATTCCTGCAGACAATCCTTAATTAATTGCTGCCCTTAGGGCTGTCATCAGAGAAAGAAAACAGGTAAAGAATATGAGAAGGGGAAGAAAAGCCCCCCACCTGCCCCCCACATAGTGCTTTGACCAGCAAGCCCTCCCGCTCTTAAAGGTGTTAGAGAGATCTTCACTAATCCAAAGGGCGAATCACCCAGCAGCTCTACTCAAAGCTACAGATACCTCCAGTATGCGGGGACGTGTGTGCCCAAACGGATGACTGGGAAACCCTTCGCCAGCCCGCCACCTGCCCCACAATGGGTAGGATCTGCTTCCACACCCTGAACTTCGGAGGGACCTTCCAGGCACCTACCCATCCCTACAAAACCAGTAGGTGTGTGTACCTAAGTCGGTCCTAGTAGGTCCTTAGCAACCTCTCCAGTGCTATAAATCTTATTTAATTACCCTCGCCTCTTAGACAGGAGTATGTCGCTCAGTAATGTTTACTGCCTGCTGTGCTATGTTCTGGGGGGGGATACTAAGGCAGAGTCATGTTCATGAGTCTCTACCTTGCTCCCCGTTTGTGCCCCTTCTCTCCCTATGGAGAAAACATATAGTGGACAAGAATTAGTCCTGCTTCTCCGGGACTGATTTATATCTTCCCAGAATATCTTTGGTCGGGAGTCCCTATTAGGCTCCACTATCTCAGGAAGGTGGTGGTACCTCTTCACCCCTCCCCAACCTGAGTCTGATGTGTCAATTATCAGGGACACTGAGGGCTTGGGTTCCCTGAACAGAATACCCCCCCCATCGCAAAGCAGGGGTCCCTCCCCTCTTCCCATTCCTGAAACGGCAGCTCTGTATACTCAACCTAGAATCAACCAGGTCAGTGGGTTTCATGGGAGAAGAAGCAATACTACCCTCACCCCCACCCTTTCAGACAGAAGTTGGGTGGAACTCGCTCTATGCCTCCCAATTAACCCTTAGCCAATCCCACAGTGATAGCTCGCTGACAGATTTGCTGTGTCCCGTTGGGCTCCACGCATAGCCATCACCCAGCCAGGCTATATCCTAATTGGTCCATATCCTGGGATGACCAGAGATCCTGGTCATCCAGGCCTAGCCCAGGGCACTGCTGCCCAGGCACCTGGTGGGTAAGATTCGTCTTCCTCTGTAGGACCACCAGGTCTGAAAACCATTTGGTAGCATTTGCATGATTCTCCCGCCATAGGAGACTGCTAAGGTTTTTCTTCTGCTGCTTACTTGATGAAGCTGCAATCAACCAAATCCCGATTTCCAACTTGTATGGAAAATCGGGACATAGTTGTTTTTCCCATGGTGGAATTCTATCCTGGGTAAGACTGGATAATAAAGATAGGTCACCCTTGTCCGATTCTCCAAATATCCAAGGTACTCCTGTGGAATCACCAACTTTACCTTGTGAGCATCATATCCTCGCCAGATGGTCTTCGGAGAAGAACACTGCCTCCTCGGTTAAGTCTTCTCACTCAGAAGGGTTAGTTTCTCTCTCATGAGCTTTTCATCCCCGACTCACGCTTAGGCGCATCCCATAGGCCTCCGGGTCATCACAACTAGGTGTTTAGTTGGAGGCATTGCAAATTCCACTTTACTCACTCCCTCCATTCTCTATGTAGTCTTCCCAGTAGTGGAATCCTAGGGGGAACATGATGGGACAACAGGAAGATTCGCCTCCTTGAGTCTTCATAAGATAACCAAGGCCAACAGTAGTCCCCAAAGCCCACCATCCTGGCTTGCAAGCACCTCATGGGTCTGGAATATTTCTTCTGAAAACGTAAGAAGTCTCCCAGGTCAAGGCACTGTAAAACCTCTGGAGGTCTGGTGTTGCATCCTCCCTGGCTGGCCCAGGCACTATAGGGCTGATATACTATGTGGCGCCAATCGCACCACCTCTGGCATTTTTCCTTTCCCCTTAATCAGCTCGAAGTTTCTTCTTTTAGAATTGTCTTGCCTAATTTCATTAGCCCTTGTTCTCTTGCGGGTTGAACAGTATGCCAAATTCACACACCCTTTTGGGCATGTGACTTATGGGTCTTTACTTGGCTGGTTGGAGGGATGATGTTTTATCACCTTGTATTGTTCTCTGCATAGGCAGTGACCATCATGACCAGCCCGGTATCCCTAAGGCTTCTGGATTTCTTCATAAGGTTTACACTGAAGTGTTCTGTGGCCAGACGATTAACCCTCTGGCCTTCACATGTCAAGCTATACCCTCAGGTACATAAATTGAATACAACTTCCTCCACGTTAGTCGTGTTGTGCTGATACATTTTTTGGTGTAAGGTGACTTAGCCTGTCTGGCCCACGCATGCTAATTGGCTTGGGTGGATTGGACCTACCCCCTGCTCAGGGTTGGTTCTACATTGAGACTCCATTGCCAGGTCAAGAGCCCTAGTTGGTCTCTTAGTCCCTGTCAGGACCTTGCTTGCTGGGCCTATACCCTTCTGGGGTTTACTGTGCTGAAGGCGGAAGAGGCAACTCCACCCGCCGTCCATCAGCGCGGCTAGTAGTCACCTATTACTGAATGCATCCAAGCAGCGCTTGAAGAAGAATGGTGGGTTACTTACCAGTAACCGTCCTTCTTTGAGATGGGCTGCTCAGATCCATTCAGGTCCCTCCCCTCCATCCCCGCATCTGGAGTTGGCGACTCCTAGGAACTGGGGAGGGGTCAGGAGGCAGCCATATATAGAGCCACTGGGTGACATTGGGGGGCGGTGGCCGCCTGCCCTCTCCTGACAGGCAAGGACAAAAGTTTTTCTGACCAATCCAGTGCTCCAGCACGGAAACACCTATTACTGAATGGATCCGAGCAGCCCATCTCAAAGAAGGACGGTTACTGGTAAGTAACCCACCATTCCTATGCCTTTAGTAGTGTTTATTTAATAAACAGCCAGTCCTCTAGGACTCCTTTCCCCCTCAGATTATCCTTCCAGAAGATCCTGCCTATCAGTTACCTGAGGGAGCCAAGGTCTGTTTTTCTGGCATCCAGTCTATGTTCTGCTTCTTTTTTTTTTCCTTCTTTGATGAGAATCCTGAACTTTCCCATCTCATGGTCACTGCTACCCAGGTTGTCACTCACTTCTCCTTCCCCTAAGAATTCTTCTCTCTTTGTAATCATGATGAGAGTAAAAGATGCCCTACCAAAATATGATCTGAGGGTCTAGAGAGACACTTTAAAATAAGATTTTCTTTCTCAATAACTGAACATTTGTATTCTTAGGGCAGCAAATCTTACTCAAGTAGAAATGAGATGGCCTTCATCCTTGAATTCTTGTGAGAAGACAGCCCCCAGGCACCATTTGGATGCATCCATCTGTAAGATGAACTCCATATTAAAGTCTGCACCGGAAAGTACCAGTGTAATGCAGAAAATTTGCTTGACTTTGCTGTCTGCATCCAAATACATAGAGATTAGCAATACCTTTCAGGAGCCTGGTTGAACAATTGCTATGTTAGGGTATACCTACACTGGATCCAATGTTCCTGTAAGCTGCACTGGTGGGCAGGGGTGCAGTGGCCCCCACTCACCGGCGCAGGCAGCATGTTGGCAGGCGCAGGGCAGGCAGCCTTGCCTCTCCTCAGCCCGGAGGAGTCCTGTGTGTCAGTCAGGGCTGTCTCAGCTCCCACAGCAGCACAGGCTCATTCAGAGCCTGCCTGCTGGGAGCAGGGAGAGCTGACGGCCCCTCCCCCCTGCTGCACATAGCCGGGGAAGGACGAAGGGGTGGGATTTAAATCTCTCCCTCTCCTCTGCACCAGGCCGCTTGTGCAGAGATGGTGGCATCTTTGGGGCCTGTGTGGGCCCCCGGAGGTAAGCAGCTCTGAGCCTGGGCAAGGGGGGAGGCTGAGAGATAGGCAGGGCTAAATCATTGGGCTCCCAGAGGCAGCCATGTAGTGGGCTGCAGTGACACAGGGCTCTCTGTGGGGGCGGGGGATAGGAGCTGGGCTGCAGGCAAAGGAGCCAGGCTAGAGCTGGAGGAGGGTACTTAGCTCAAAAGACCTCAGCAAAATTATATTGAGCCATTTAGCATCTCTATCAAGGGTGAATGCTGTGCTTTTCACGTGCTAAAAGGCTTGAATATACAAAAGCTCCTGAAAGATAAGTGATCCTTTAAAATAAGCAAAAACAAGTTGGGTTAATTTCAGATTTAAAAGGGATAGCCCAGTTAGTCTAGTCCAGTAAAAAGAACAACAAGGAGCTGTGTGGCACTTTAAGACTAACAGATTTATTTTTTGCATGAGCTTTCGTGGGAGAAGATCCCACTTCCTCAGATGCTTCAAAGATGGGTGAACTTACAGAAAGGAATGAAACTAAATACAAGGGGGTGTAAAACATAGGATCAGGTCATAAAGTAACAGCAAATCAGAGCAGTTTACAGGCTCAAACCATGGGAAGCCTGAAGTCAAATTACTCTTTGTAATGGGAAAAGAACCCATAGTCTCGATTCAGTCCTGCTTTCACAGAATTTAGCTTGCATATTAATTTGAGTTCAGCTGTCTTTCTTTGAAGTCTTGATGTCCCAGGTACAGCTCTAACGACAGTCGTTAACAAATCCATCATCAAGTGATTAGGAAGATGGAAGTGCTCAGCAACTGGTTTCTTTGATTTTTGATATCAGCTCTGTGCTCATTCAGTCTCTTAGGGAGCGATCGTCCTGTTTGTCCAACAGAAAGAGATAAAAAAGTACATCACAACCAAGCCTTGCAAATAGCAAAGCACCTTATATCAGGCCCTAGCCAGTTCCTACAGGAGACTAACCCCAGCTAGTGCTTTGGGCATGGAACCCAACATTAGTTTGCACTCAGGTCACTCACGGGACTGGTGTAAATGCCATGCTACTTTTCCGTCACAAAATCCTCTGCTTTAGCCCTATATTACACCCCTGGTGCTTATAATCTGCCTGATGAGCAAAAATGACCCGATTTACATAACATTTAACCAATTAAAAAAGGTTGCAGGACATGCAGCAGGGTGGCATATGCCATTCAGTCTTCACACTAGTCACTCCCCCTTGGAGGCTGAGCAAACTATTTCTGGGACGCTGGGGAGTTAGTGGCAATAATCAGCACTGCAAAATTTAGCTAGCCTACCATCTGCCGCTTCTTTTACAAAACCCAACCAAAATTACACAAATATCCATATTTACATTAACCATATCAATGTGCAGTCCCAAAATGACCAGATTGCATGTATCTGATAAAGGCACTACAGGTGATATTTATTAACTAAACGACATGCTAAACCAGTCATGCCTCTTGATGGGGGAAACCTCTGGAGCGGCTGCTTCATCATTACCCCGCACTGATGGATCTGGGTCCCAGCATCATTACCTTTTGAGGATCAGGAACACTACATCAGCCCCCCAGTGCCAGCAGCAAAACTGGCAGAACTTTATGCTCTATTCACCCTTTGCATATACTGCACATGGAGTTGCTGGAACTCCACCTGGGTGTAATCTTGCACAATCTGTACCTGTTGAGGAGCCAGTCTAGGTAGTCCCTTAGCTTCATTTGTAACTAGGGGGTCAAATGTCCTATGCAGAACGATCCCCTGGCTCAGCTATTTTCTTCTTCCACCCCCCTACCATGTTTGCTGGAATTCTACATATTCCCATCGCACATTTCAGGGTCCCCATCTGATGCTATCAGAGCCCGAACTTTCACTTGGGACATGGTGGGGCGGTGGTTCTGTGGAGGGCAGCAAGGGTGGATTGTTACTGCCACCCCCTCTTTCTTGCTGGCTAGCTGCTGGACAGCTTCCAAGGGCGTAGCCAGCAAGGAGTTTTTCTTCAAAAGAGCTCTGATAAAAGCCTGTTTCAGTTCTTCAGCCTCAGTTGTTAACCCTTTCACTGCAACATTACTGTTACAGGGCACACACCTTTGCCATCAAAACAGAAACCCGGGCTTTATGCTTAAGTTGGGGATACAATGACACTTAAGGTGTACTGGGCTTATTTATCAAATTTGACTGGCCACTAGTATTTTGGGATTTTAACTCTTAAACTGAGTTTTCAGCTTGTCCTGGGGGTCCTTTAGACTCCTGACAACTGATTTTTGGCTCCTTTTAAACATTTTTTATACCAATTAAAATACATATTTCACTGTTTTATGGGGTTCTGCCCCCTTATTTTTTAAACCCCAAGCAAATAAACAAGCTTATCTTGATCAAAAAGCTTTTTCTAAAAGAAACTGCATTAAACGATTATCCCTGGTATACCAATTCTGTTTAAATAAAAACCAAACAGGCCCATAATGGGTATACATATAGTACCCTGGAGTCCCCAAAGGGGGAAGCAATTTTAATTCCACCTATCCCCATTGTTCTCAGACCACTCGCTTCACAATTACAGCACGCGCTTCCTGCTGGAGCACGAACCGCCCACTGCCTCCCTTGCTATCAGAGCAACACTGGTCACGACCACTAAGTTTGCAGTGGGCTTGGGGCGGCTGAAACAATGAACGGCCATCTCTGGTCAGCGGAGGGGAATACAAATGGAACACAATCAGGCATTCATCCCACTTGCACACACACCAAAATTTAAAACACACAAAAATCAGGATCCTTTAACCAGGGAGCCCTGCTCCTACCAGCGCCGACTAAACACAGAACCCAGGCATTTTCTTATTTTCTCCAGACAGGGAGCCCCGCTCCAAACAGAGTCAACTAAACACAGAACCTGGGCAATTTCATCAAATCTGGAGCCCTGCTCCAAACAGAGTTGACTAAACACAGAACCTAGGTACCTCTTATTCAAACCAGACCAGACCAGAGAGCTCTAATAACTTTCTAAGGACCCTAAAGAGGCATCCTTACTAGAGCTGTTGATGTTGCACTCAGACAAATATGTCCGGTATGCAGACTCACTGATGCTCCCCAGCCTCTCCCTGTCCACTCACCAAGGGGTCCAGCTGCGATCAAAGGTCACAAGTGGAAGCACCTTCCTGGAAACGGTCGATGTGCGGCAGGGAGCAAACCAGCTGGAGCAGTCACCAGGCAGTTGCCATCCGAGTTCCTGGGGTTCAGCACCAAAACTGTCAAGGAAAAACAGCTGAACCCAACTTGAGTGCAAAACCAACCAGCTAATTAGCTTTATTACAGGAAAACAAAAATAAACAAAACAAAAATATACACTGCAGTGGGAAAGAGCAGTTAGGTGCTGATCTCAGCCCCTGTGAAGTATTACAGAAACTTTTATAGTTTAACAGCAATATTAACATACATGCATATACATAGGCAACAGTAATAAGATCTAACATTCTCTAATTGGTGCAAACTGATATTGTTTCCTTAAAAGTAACCAAGGTGAAACAGAAAAGAATCTCACATAACAACTTAACAGTGCTAGAGTTAATACCATCTAAGCAGGTATGATGAGAGAATGTTTAGTATAAGTCAAGGATGTCAGTGAAACTGTTGAAGAAAAACAGTGTCTGGAGCAGGCAGACACAGAGAAACACTAACTAAAGTCCTGCAGACTGGCAGTTTTTCCACATTATCTCTAATGGCATTTTGAGAGCATTCTTTTACAATTTTCCCCCTCAGGCCTACTGAGCCATCTGTGTCTTAACACTGTCAGGCCTCAGCTATGGAATTCTTCCACACCGGCCATACAGGACACAGGCCAGTGCCCCCTTCCCCCAAAAGGAATGAGAAGGAGGGAAATACCCACATCTCAGCCAGGTTGCCATGTGGATTCTAGCTAAACACATGCACTGGAACAGGTAAGTTAAACTAAATACACAAATATATTGCCTGGAAGACCTTGCCATACCCCAACTGACACTCATCCCCAGGCTGGAACCACAGCACTCAAGATCTGCCAGAGGGGCGAAAGCAGCTTCTCTTCCTTCCCCAAAACTGTTCTCCATGGTGGGGCACACAGGGGAGCTGATGCTCAGAGCTGCTGTGGCCTGAGCTGTCCTGGCTTCCAGCTCCCTAAAACAAGGGTCAAACTCATTTCTAGAGGATCCTGCCATTGTTAGTGTGAATCCTGTGTCTTGGCTCACATGGAGTATGTGGGAAGGAAACATTGCTCTGTTTCCAATGCTCATGATTTTATTAGGCCTTTTTAAAGTCCCAGATCCTGGAGTGAAGAGACTGCCTCAGCTTCTTTTTAAGCACAGCCATGTTCTGGCCCTCATGGTTGTGAAGAGGCTTGACCACAGAGGGGGTCCTACAGGCTCCCACACAGAAGAAAAGGCCAGAGGCCCAAGACTATTGTTTTAAACCATTCCATGAGTTCCAATCCAGTCTTGTGATTCTGGGACTTGACTCAGGTGGTATGTCTACACATCTCATTTATTTCAAAATAATACTGGTTATTTTGAAATAAAAGAGATTAGGTCCACACAACGTTTTCTTATTTTCAAATGAGGGGATCCGTCATTTTGAAAGGAGAACTGTCATTTCAAAACAGCTTAAACCCCATTCATCTCAAAACGGCTGTTATTTCAAAATGGTTATTTTGAAATAAGGCCGTTTGGATATGTTGTTTTGCTTGCTCCTACCATCCCTCTTCTCAAAGCACCCCTGCTGTTTTCTTTCTTTCCACAGATTTTCTCTCTTGTAGATTTTTTTCACTCTTCTGATAGACATTGGTGCAGCGTTCTGACAGGCCTCTGTTGTAAGGCAGGGAATATCCAACACACAAATGGTCTGACAGAAATATAAGTGCCTCTTACCTCCTGCCTGAAAGGAGCATTCTCCTTTGAGCGCTGCTCACATACATTCAGTTACAGGTGTCCACGTGCCACAGCGCACAGGAGCTCAGAAAGGTTTTAGCATTAACCTGTCAAGTCAGGGCACATGGCCAATTCCCCCTCCATCCCACAACCATGGCTATATAGGTGACTGTGACCCTTACCCTCCCAGTTCCTTTTTCCACCATCAGCATTGGTTCGGATCAGTGTTATCTTGCAAAATGCAAGCGCCTGTCTTTCTCGTGAAACTCAAAATGCCAGGTTTCAAGCTGTGCTTAGGATGCTGCAAGGCCTTCCCGATGGACAACCCGCAGAAGAAATGCCTTGATTGCTTGGGTGAGTTCCACCTCGCAGCGGAGTGCTCCATTTGCCAATCATTCAAGTGAAGGACTCGGCTGGAAAGAGCGCTATGTCCTCTCAAATTCGGGGAATGGAACTGCTCCGCTTGAAGGCGGCCAAGCCACCAGCGCTCTGCCGGGCCCTCAGTTGGCTCGGGCTCAAGATTCCCACTGATCTCCAGTACCGGGCTTGAAATCTCGGCCCACTACAGTACCTCCTTGGCACCGACCTCACCAGTCCTCCAGTAGCCTCTCAGCTGCCTCAAGTAACACACTGGCTAAGGCACTGACCCACCAAGGGCATTTAAACCCGGCCCCGGTGCAGAAGAAGAAGTAGACCATAGTGGCACCACACCCTTCTGCACTGCTGGACATGGCACCGCCCCTGGCGGCACCGCCTCTAAGCCCAGTATTGCCACGAAGCCTGATACCGCTGGATTTGGCACTATCATCAATACCACCGCTTCTGGAGCCGTCACTTCCAGTGCTGTCAGACATGGCACCGACAACACCCACACCATTTGTACCATCGTTGGCTTCTTCACCCTTCTCCAACCTGGTACCATCAAACCAGGCACCAGGCCCAAGCACCGCGGCTCCACCTCATTGGTCCTCCAAAGAACTCTCAGTACCGGACTGCTGGATGTAGGGGGGGAGGTTGTCCAGATCGTCCTCCGAAGACCCCTTTCTTCCCTGTCAGGAGGAGCATCTGAGAAAGCAGCTTTGAAAGAGCTCTGTATCACCGAGCTCAAGGGGAAGGCGCCCATCAGGAGAGATCTCTGCTCCCCCCTTGGCGCCTATGCTGCCATCGAGGTCACCACACAATGAGTGGACCCTCAACTGGCTGAACACAACGGCAGAAGATACCTCCTTCTGTTATGCCTAATCGCTGGTGCCAGAGTCCTCAGATTTCTCTAATGATGAGCCAGACCCTGATTCTACTCAGCGTAGCAGATCAAGGGCCCAGTCATCCTTGTCACTCAATGAATGGCTAATTGACATGTCCACTGACTGTGAAGGAGATCCCCGTGTCAAGCAGGACCTCCTCCACTGCATGGTGGCAAATCTGAAGCTGAAGCTGGGGGTGATCCAAGTAGAAGATGATTCCCTCTTCGACATGTGCCATAGACCCCCACCGGATAAGTCACAATCCCCCTACACGGCACAGTGTTCCACATCATCCAAGAATGCTGGCAAACACCTTCCTCAATCCCGCCAGTGTCCAAAGTGGCAGATAAAAAGTACTCTGTCTCCCTGAAAGGATTTCCCTTCCTGTTTCACCACCTGGCCCCAGGATCCCTGGTGGTCGATGCAGTCAACCAAAGGGAGATACAGGGTCAGCCCAGCTCCATGCCCAAGAACAGAGAGGTGAGAAAACTTGACCTATTGGGCAGGAAAGTTTACTCCTCTGCTGCCCTACAGCTGCACATCTCAAATCACTCAGCCCTGATGACGCACTACATCTTCAACTTGTGGGAGGCTCTATCAAATCTCTGCTCTGCCGTCTCCAAGGAGCACCTGAGAGACTTTGAGGCAATGCTGGATGAAGGAGACAGAGCATCCAGGGATGCACTCACGGCAGCCTGGGACACAGTGGATACAGCGGCGCATATAACGACATTGGCAGTTGTTATGCGCCGCTTGGCCTGGCTCCAAAACTCTGGCCTTTCCATGCAGATGCAACAGATTATGCAGGATCTTCCTTTTGAGGGTCCCAACCTCTTTGTAGCTTCCACAGATGCAAAGCTGCATGGTATGAAGGACTTGAGGGTTACACTTTGGTCCCTCGGGATTTACACTCCTCAACCCTTTTGGCACTCCTCGAGGTTGCATCAGCAGCTACAGCAACAGTTACAGCAACTGAAACAGCAGCTGCAACTACAGACCTAGTTCCGAGATCCCTCCAGTTTCCCCAGTGCCACCTTGGGAACCTGGATAAAGATAAGGGCCAATCAGGTAAAGGGGGTAAGCTGAGACCCTCACAGTCTGGATGACGAGGACAGGGATCGGACCAGTCTTCAGGCCACAAACAGTGTTTTTGATGGTCCCTCAGAGGGTAGCATTCCAGAACCCCTGTTCTCCCCATACTGCCTCCACCACCTCGCTCCATGGTGGACCTGTGTCACATAAGACCAGTGGGTCCTCGACACGGTGGTGAAAGGATACTGCATCCAGTTCCTTTCAATCCCTCAGGACAGGAAACCACCCCCCTCCCACAACACCAGAAAACCCAGATCTGCTGGGAAGGCTCAAGGTCAAATGCCAGAAGCTACTCTCCCTCGGAGCCATAGAAAAGGTTTCCAAAAGAGAGTGTGGCAAAGGGTTCTATTCCCACTACTTCCTAGTCCCCAAGCCCAATGGGGACCTACAACCCATTCTAGACCTCAGAGCACTGAACAAACACATACAGAAAATCTAATTCTGTATGGTCTCTCTACCTCAGATTATTCCCTCCCTGTCCTCAGGAGTTTGGTTCACAGCCCTCGACCTAAAAGATGCTTATTTCGGCCCCACCACAGACACTTTCTCAGGTTTGTGGTGGCACAACATCAGTACCAGTTCACCGCCCTCTCCTTCAGGTTATCGCTGGCTCCCAAGATGTTCACAAAGTGTGTCACACCTGTTGCAGCCTTCCTACGCAGAAGGGGTATAAGAATCTACCCCCACCTGGATGATTGGCTCATCGTGGGCAAGTCAACTCAACAGGTGCAAAGCCAAGTTGACCTGGTAGTGAATCTGTGTGAGTTTCTGGGCTTCTGCATAAACTCAGAGAAGTCCAAACTTTGCCCCGCTCAGGACATAGAATTCATCGGGGCACATTTAAATGCCCGACAGGGCACTGTGTCCTTGCCCCTGTCAAGATTTCGGTCCATCTGCATCATCATCATGGAGCTCCAGGTGCCGAGCTGACCACAGCACGCCTGCGCATGCAGCTCTTGGGACACATGGCAGCGGCCATGTTGGTGATCCGAACAGCCCACCTGCGGATTATACCGTTCCAGCTCTGGTTCGCCACAAGCTTCCGACCAGGAAGGGACCACCTGGACAAGGTACTCTCAGTCCCTCAACATGCTCTGGAGTCCTTCCAGAGCTGGAAGGACCCCGACTTTGTGATGGGGGGAATTCCGTTCAGGGAGTCCAAGCCCTCAGGCACCCTGATAATGGATGCTTCCGACTTGGGCTTGGGAGCCCACTTGTCCAGGGCCTCTCCACGTAAAGTGTTTGGAACCCCGAGGACACTCTCCTCCACATAAACGTGAAGGAGCTTTGGGCTATCAGGCTGGCCTGCATGGCCTGCCTAGACCAGAACCGAGGCAGGGTGGTCCAGATCCTTTCAGACAATACAGTTGCTGTGTTCTATACAAACCACCAAGGGGGAGTCCGCTCCTTGGCACTATGCAAGGAAGTGACCAAGCTTTGGCAATTAGCGATAGACCATCACTTCACACTGATTGCCTCCCAGTTGCCTGGGGTAGACAACGGTATAGCAGACTGTCTCAGCAGGAAACCCCTGGCAAATCACGAGTGGTACCTTCACAGCAATGTTTTCTCCTTGCTAATAAACAGATGGGGAACCCCTCAGATCGACCTCTTTGCCATGGGGCAGAACCCAAATGTCCCCAGTTCTGCTCCCTTTGGGTTTGCGAGGAAGGTTCTCTCAGCGATGCCTTCCTCCTCAGTTGGCTGGGGGCCCTAATGTATGCCTTCCCTCCTATTCCCCTGATCTCCCCAGTGCTTCTGAAGGTCCTCGTGGATGAGGTACACATCATTCTGATAGCCCTGGGCTGGCTCAGACAACACTGGATTCCCCTTCTACAGGATATGGCTGTGAGGACCCTGCTCCACCTCCCATTGTGGGAGGACCTCCTACTACAGGACTCAGACCGTCTTCATCATCCAAACCCGGGCCTCCTGCACCTAACAGCCTCAATGCTCTCTGGCTCAGCGAGCAAGAGAGGTGCTGCTCAAATAGGGTTAAGAAAGTCCTGGTTGGTAGCAGGAAACCCTCCACCAGGTCCACCTATGTAGCAAAATGGAATTACTTTTCCATTTGGTGCTGTGACAAAGACATAGACCCTATCTTCACACCAATTCAGGCAGTTTTGGAATACCTTCTTGATTTAAGAGAGAAAGGCCTATCCCTGTCCTCACTAAAACTCCACTTGGCAGCTATTTCGGCCTTTCACCAAAGAGTAGATGGGACTCCACTTTTCTCACACCCCATCTGCCATAGATTCCTGAAAGGGGTGGAAAAACTCTTTCCCCACACCCATAAACCCACTCCACAGTGGGATTGGAACATGGTGCTACAGGCTCTGACAGAACCACTGTATGATCTCTTGGACTCAGCCACACTCCTCATACTATCCTGGAAGGTGGCTTTCCTGGTATCAATTACCTCGGCCAGAAGGGTCTCGGAGTTACGAGCCCTGTCCTCAGAACCTCCATATACAGTTTTCTTCCCAGAGAAGGTGGCCCTTCATCACCAACCTTTGTTCTTGCCCAAGGTTGCCACCCCCTTCCACAAGAATCAGGAAATCTGCCTGCCGATCTTCTATCCCGACCAATGTTCCCTCTAATTGTTTGTAGGCTGTGTGCACGAAAAATTTCTTTTGTGCAAATTTTCAGAACCAGTGTCCAAATTTGTGCACGCTCCTGTGAGTGTGGTCAAACTTTTGAGCACAACCAAGCAAGTGTGTATGATGCAAACAGTCTCTAAATTTTATTTTGTTTTGGTGATGGAAATGATTTTTTAAATTACAAAACCTTATTTGAAACTGCCTTCTTAAAGTAGCACAAAAATATTAGCAGCCAGTGTTCCCTCTAAGATGCGCGGCCACACGGCCGAAGCAGCCCACCACAGCCCCCCCATGCAGGGAAGGCTGCCGGTTGCGCATGGATGGCAGCCAGAGTCCCTGCATAGAGCTCCTCTGCAGCTGGGAGTTTTGAAAATTCCCGCCCAGAGAAGCTCTAACCGACCATGCCTAGAATATCTGAGTATGCTCCGTTAGTGCTTCTCTGGCCCAGGAGCTGTGGCAGGGCCATGCAGGGTAAGCAGGGGAGCGGGGCGGGGGGCGCCAGGATCGGGCCCGCGGGGGGGGGGGCCGCACAGCGAGCAACAGGAGTTGCTCAGCTGCCGGTGGCTGTTAGAGCTGAGGGCAATGTTCCCTCTAAGCTGCGCCAGTGAGCAGTAGTGCAGCTGCCGCTACTCACTGGCGTGGCAAGTCCTGACCCCAGTGCAGGTCCAGCAGCCACAAGCCATGCCTGGTCCTGGAAACATTTCTCCTGGGTGCCAGGAAGCCTGGGGTGGGGCTGGCAGGGAGCAGAAGCAGAGGCAGAGGAGCCAAGCGAGTGGTCCTGGCATGGAGCAGAGGAGCCAGAGGATCGGGGCTGGCATAGAGTGGAGGAGCCGGAGGATCGGGGCTGGCGGGGAGTGGAGGATCGGGGCTGTCGGGGACCAGAGGAGCCAGAGGATCGGGGCTGGCGGGGAGTGGAAGAGCCAGGCGATCAGGGCTGGTGGGGAGCGGAGGAGCCAGAAGATCGGGCCTAGCATGGAGCAGAGGAGCCGGAGGATCGGGACTGGCGGGGAGCAGAAGAGCTGGGTTATCAGGGCTGGCAGGGAGCAGAGGCGGGGGAGTGGAGGATCCAGGGTGGAGGTCCCGGGCTGGGGGCAGATTAGAAGCAGAGGTAAGCTCATGCCACACAGTGGGGAGGGGAGCGTTGATGTGTAAGGAAACGTATTGTTTCCTTTTCACGTCATTGCTGCCACATAGGTCAGTGATTCCCAATGTTTTCTCTGCCATTGCAGTGGCACTCCTTGCGACCTTTAATTAATTTGAGGCACACTGTCATATAGTTTCCAAATGAAGCCATATATTTTCATGAGCCATTCCAGAGGTCTTTGAGTAGTTTTTCAAAAAGCTCTGTGGCACACCTGTGTGCTGTGGCACACTGGCTGGGAAAAAGTGAGATAGGTAGACACAAAACACAAATTCCACCCAAGATTCAGAATAAACACAGAAAACTATATAGAACCTTATGATACTTTATTAACACCCTGCATTTTTACAGCACTTTCCATCCCAGGATCTCTCAATGGCTCACTATACTAGGTATTCACACATGCTTGGCTCTGTGGTATCCAAGAGGGACACCCCACCTTGTGTTCACATTTAAGTGAATGGCCCTGACAATACATTATAGGCAAACTGCATGTCCTCCCATTTTGCTATCTTTACCAAGTGCCATAAACCATGGCTTTTGGAGGAGGTGTCCCCTCCATGTATTTTTAGTACAGCTCTGTTTTCAGTTGGAAGCTGGTAAAGGAAAGTTCAAAGCTTGCAGACAAGATCAACACAAAACTGGTAGATGGGGATTGTAGCAGAAAGAGAGGGCAGCTTGATCTAACTTTTTCAGTAAAGTGGAAAAACTGTCATTGACCTTAATTAACATCCACTCAAGTAATATATAGGCCTAAATCAGGGTGCCTTCATTTAGCTCAGTGAGTGAGATCTAGTCAGAATTGGCACATTCATTAGGAATCTGTAAAAAAAAAAAGATTCTTGGCTATTGGTGATCATCAGCTCTTATCTGTGTAATTTCTCACACATTTGCTTATATATTTTCCCATCTTCTAAAGGTGAGCTGAGATTACAGACAACCAAAAAAATCAGAAGCTTTCCCACAAAGCACCTTTACAAATTCATAACACAAAATGACAAAGCGTACAGCCAACAGTTTGGTGCAAGACAATTGCAGTGATGTCAAGATATATAAAGGTATTGGAAGTTTTAAGATGGCATGGCTAAATGAATTAATTGCAACTGAGACTATGGAATCTGGAGAGGTGCAGCATGTCAAATTAGGTCAGCTGTTTTCTTACTCTGAGGACTATGGCGTATTATGCTTGTCATGTGCCGAAGCCAAGATAAACTGTGATTTTGCTAAAGGAAAGACATGGAGTTCATGGAAGACTGACTATTTGAAGAGGCATCTCAATCAGAAAATCTATACAATGTTGCCACTCTAAGCTGGTGACACAACTGAGCAAGTTATGGATGCACTTGGGGCGCCAATAGGCAGTGGCTCAGGGGCCCGGCTCAGGCCCAGGAAATTGCTCAGCTGCATCCATAAGTCACTTAGCTGCATCACTGGCTTAGAGGGAACATCAGCTGAGGGCCGTCCTGGGGCTGCAGGGTGAGCCACGGCAGCGGCTCACCCCCAGGGGGCTGCAGCCCCCTGAAGCAGGTAAGGAAATAGCATGTTCACAGTGTGAACATGTTATTTCATTTCACGCTTTTTCCTTATTTCAAAATACCTTTTTGTTAATTCGAAGTAAGTTATTTCAAAATAAGGCATTATTTCGATACAAGTTGTTTCGGAACAACTTGTATCAAAATAACCCTCCGTGTGTGAACGTAGCCCTTGGTTCTTTTGCCATAGTCCAGGACATGTTTGCACTGCAATCTCAGGATGTATGTGGATGCAGCCAGGGTACCGCATTAGCGCTCAAGAGTCAGATAGGTCACAGGTGTACCGTACTTACCACACAGACAGCAAGGAAGCCAGGGTAGCTAGCCAAACAACCTCATCACACAGGCAGGTCAGGGCTAGGGGCAGGGACAGGGGCAGGAAGGGACCAACAGCAGGAACTCACAGCCAGGGAGCCTGCCTGGGGTCGGAGGCTAAATGGCACCAGCCCCAGCAAGAAGGGACACTCTCTGCATATACATCTTGGGCATACACGTCTCAGGCCAGTAGGGGTGGGACTTCCCCAGGCCAGGTGCTGTGAAGGGAGGGGAGAGGAGAAGAGGAGATGGAAGGGGAGGAGAGGGATTGTTGGACTTGCTTTCAGCCACTGCAGCCCCCTCACCTGGCAGGGGAATGTGTTCGGCTCAGCAAATACCTGCCTGCGCCTATTTTGAGACTGCTGCCCTGGTGTCCAACAAAAAGCCAGACAAAACAGGGTTGTTTTGAAATGTCTGGAGGACGGAGGACAGCAATCAAAAAGGAGGACATATCCTCCTTTTGCCGGATGTCTGGTAACCCTAGCCAGAGCCCAGCCAAAATATAGTTAATCCCCATTGTTCAAGCTCTGTCTGTCCCTCCTGTCATGGTGTGCACATCTGTGCACCCTGGGTTTTGATCCACATAATTTTCCTCTTCACTTATACATTTACACCTTGCAATATTTCTTTGTGGGTGCCTAAAACCTATTCTACATGATTACTATGATATCATGTCTCTCACAGCTTCATGCATGCTTTCAGGGAGAGACTGGCTGTGCAAACATCTAACAGCTGAGCACCTTGAGCATGAACTTGTTTGGGGTATGAGGCTAGTTTAAGTAGAAATATTAGGTTAGCATGCATATTTTACTTTTTATTTCTTCCTGGTCTCTCCCAACTCATTTATATTGTGATTCTGCCATGATTGGCCATATTCTCACTTAGAATTATAATCTTATGAATAAACTTGTAGTTGTTTTCTGTAACGCTGTGTGATCTTTAGAGGGTGTGAGTGAAGAAGGCTGGGCACAATCCATTTTTTGTCCAGTGGATGGACCTGAGTGTGCAATGGTTGGAAGTGATTACCAAACTCAGAAAATAGTGGCTGCTGGGGTAGTAACTGGGACTGGGGGTGCTTGCTGGGAGACCACCCCTTGAGTAGCCAGGAACATACACCCACTGCTTGGGACTGATTGCATGCCAGAGGCCAGAGTGGACTGACTCAGGAGTGAGTGGTCACTTGGCAAAGCTGGGCGAATCAGGGTTCAGGAGTGGGAATTGGGAGGTCACAGCAGCACACCGGATTGGATCTGGGGAGCAGCCTGTCACACCTCAGTCAGATCTCCTTTGTCAGACCCCAGATATGCTGCCCCCCAAGAAACCTCAGCAGTCAACTCTGAAGCGTCCCCTGTCCTGTACCCATCCTTCGTTCCACAGGAGGGCACACACTGCATGGCTTTCTGTGGGAGGTGGGGCATACAAGGTTGTTGGTTGCTGTGTATTAGTGTCCCAGTTTGTCATTCCCCTCTTATGTTCAGCATTCATATGGAACCCTAAGAACAAAGGGTATGTCCACACAGGGTTTTTATTTTGAAACAACACTGGTTGTTTCAAAATAAAAGTCCCTATGTCCACATGACGTTTTCCTGTTTCTAAAGGAGGGAGCTCCTCGTTTGGAAACAAGAGCCCTCCTTTCAAAACAGCTTAAACCACTTTGCTGTCGCCTGGAGGGTTATTTCAAAACCACTTGTTTTGAAATAATGCTGTTTGGACATGTTATTTCAAAAGAAGTATTGTTTTGAAATAGCGAAGACCTTCATCCTAGGGTGCATAGCACCCTAGGGGGAAGGTCCCACCCCCCTCTCAGCACCCTGGCCAGGGTGCTGAGTGGAGTGCAGGGGGTTGGAAGGTGCCTCAGCCAGCTTCACCCCGCTTCCCCTTGCTGGGAGTAGGGGGGGGTGGGTGTGTCAGCTCCCTTCGTCCCCCCCTACCCATGGCAAGGGGAAGTGGGGGGAAGCCAGCTGGGGCACCCCCGGGCTCCGTCCCCCACCCAGGCTGTGGGGGAGCTTCCGGCCCTGCAGCCCAGTCAGGGGGACTGCAGCCCCTGTGGGGTGGCCGCTCCAGGGGCGGCTCACCCCACTGCTGGGGCTGACCCCAAGCTTGAGGTGCCCCGCCTCCCCACTTCCCCGGCCCCCCCGCTGCTTCTGCCATGGGCGGAGCCGGGGCCACCTCATGCCTGGGATTCCCCGGTGCCCCCCCCTCCACCTGCTCCTGCTGGCAGGAGCGGGTGAGGGACCTGGGGAAGTTTGATCCTACAAATACTATCCAGAGGTCTCACTGCAGCTTTCCTTCTGGTAGATGTCTGACTAGGCATTTTCAAGCTTATATACATCATAACTATTATTCAACTAAACTTCCAGTTCTTCAAGTGCTTGCTCATGTCTGTTCCCATAAAGGTGCACACCTGCCGCTATGCACAGTCATTGGAAACCTTTTTACCTTAACGTATCCTGTAGGGCCACTCTCCACACCTCCTGGAGACTCACATGCATGTTGCAGTATATGAAGCACCACCGACTTTACGCCTTCTCAGTTCCTTCTGTCCACCCATGAAAGTTGTTGGAAGTGTATTCTAGCTTTTGTTCCTTACATGTACTCTTTTTCCAACACTGTTCTTTAATGCTTTTGTTGTTATAAGTAGACTGGTAGTTTAGTAATCAGAGTAGTAGCCCTTAAGGAATGTTAAGTCCTACTGGGATGCATTCTAGGATCTATGCCTTGGTCTCTGGGCTTCGAGCCATTTGTGGCTTGCCAGACAGTATTCCCAAAAAACAACCCTCATGACAAATGCCTGAAGTGCCTATGGGAAGCCCATTGACCAGAGAAGTGCCAGATCTGTAAATCCTTCAAGCCATGGACTTAGAAGGAGAGAGACACTTGACTTAAGGTGCTGTTAACTGAAGCAGCTCTACTCCAGAACATTGCTATTTGCCATCATACCCAACTTTGAAGAACACCCTCAAGTGGCTAATCAAGGAGAGAGTCTAAGTGCCAGTCACTCAAAGACAGTGGGTGACACCCATTTTTCCCAATAGTGAAGAAAGATGGCTTTGTTCTGATCTGTGAATATTGTGTGCAGATCACTATCCTCTTCCCCACATTGAGGCCATCTTTGTTGTTTTGTGTGGGAGATACAAATTTAACAAGATTAGTTTGAGTCAAGCATACTTACAGATGCATGTTGAAGAAGGATCTCAAAAGCTGTTAACTATTGTAACAATTAAGAAGTTATACAGATACTGATGTTTACCCTTTGGAATTACTTCAGCCCTGGCTTTGTTCCAGAGGGCAGGGGATCATATTTTGAGTTTCTTATCAGGAGTACAGTGCTATCTTGACAACATCCTTGTCACTGGCAAAAATGAGGCAGAACACCTTATGAACTTGAAAACAAACCTTCATGGACTGGAAGAGTATGGCCTAGTTTAGGCCCTGTGTGTTCACCAAGATGTGAATTTTTGCAGCCCTCAGTTGAATATTTGAGATATACAATTGGTTCTGTTGGCCTCCATAAGACTCTGGCCAAGGTTAAGGCTGTCACGAATGCTCCACCCCCCTCAGAATGTAAGCCAATTTTGCTCTTTTTTATGGTTATTGAGCTAATATTGCAAGTTTATACCATAGTTAGTATTTCTCCTGAAACCCCTTCATGAGCTCCTTAGGGCAAACAAGGAATCGCATTGGACTAAAACTTGTGATGGAGCATTTAAAAAGCCTAACTTATACTAATAAATTCTAGGGTTCTTACACATTTTTATCCACCCTTACACCTATGGCTGGCCTGCAATGCCTCTCCTTATGGAGTTGGGGCATCATTGTCCCCCATTATGACTTTAAGTGAGGAAAGACCCATCACTTTTGATTCATGAGCCTTGACCAAGTGTAAGTGGGACCTCCGTTTGACCCACTGGTAGGCCGCCCCCTGGTGGGCGGTTTGGGTAATTATTGCTCAAGCCGTCCTGCTGTTCTGCTCTTTCCCCAGGGGAAGGGTAGTGGACAGTTCATCTTAGCCCCACGAGGGGGCAACTATCAGTCTAGGGGACAGGTAGGACAGTTCACCCATGGTCCCGTGCCCTTAACAGGGCGTTCAGTCAACAAGTCTCTTTGTGGTTGGGGTCAAACAAGGTCGGGTAGCATTCGAGGTCGACATCTCGGGGAAGGGGAGAGGAGGAGGGAGGACACAGGCCTGGCCTACTCCACTGTGTCCCAGCCCAGGGCCCTAACAGTGGCTGGACATGTGGTCAGTGGGGATCTGACCGCAACACGCTGACCCCGGTATGGGGTATAACTCCCCTGGGCTACTGCCCTCCCCCTCTCCCATTAGTACCTGGTCTACCCCCTCTTCAATATCCTCGGGGTACTCGCTGAGAGGCATGGAGTAGAAGCCCTCCAAGGTGTCCGGTGGTAGCAGGTCCGGAAGTTCTGGGGCAAACTCCATCTCCTCTGGGGGCAGCTCCGGCAACTCCACACGGTCGGGGGCAAGGGGCAGTTCCTCCAGGTCCTCTCCTGCAGAGGGGTCAGGGTTGGGTGGAGCAAGGGGCAGTTCCTCCATGTCTTCTCCTGCAGGTGGTGGGGTCCATTCCCTTTACTCAGGGCCCTTATGGAAAGCAGAGGCATGCTGGGGTTCTGGCTGTCCCCACGACCTGTCAACCACACGTGGCAGGGCCTCCTGCCATGGGGCACCAGCCATGGGAGGCCCAAGTCAGCCAGCCTGGTATAGGGCTGGAGGCTGGCACGTAGGCCCGGGTCTTCTCGGCCAGGGAAAAGGCTGGGGATAAGGAGCCTAGAGGGAGCCATCCTTCTCCTCCAGCGGCCAGGGTTGGAGTGAGCTCCCTGGCTTGGCTTCCTGTCCCGCCCCTTACCTTTTGGCTTGATGGACAGCTCTGTGGCTGCCATCTGGCTTCTCCTGGAGGTTGCCATCTTGTCTCCTAAGGTGGCTGCCATCTTGCCTCTTCTGGAGGTGGCCATCTTGTCTCCTCTTTACATCAAGGCAGAAACTGACTATGCTCAAATCAAAAGTGAAGCATTGGGCATTGGTTTTGGCAGTCACAAATTTCACTAGTACCTGTTGGGAATGTTTGATATTTGAACTGACAGTGCCAAATTTCCTGCCATTAGTGAAGATTAGCCCATAGTCAGCATCTAACTAAAAATTCTCATTCCATTTCCACATTCCAGTATCTTGGAACTGTTTAAAAACAGCAATATTACATTTGAATTACTTCACAGATTAAAAAAAAAAAAGGGGGGGGGTGTTGACATGCTTTAATGTTCACCTTACATTAAAGAAATAAGAACTCTTTTTCTCCCAATGCCCAGGGTCATTAGTGCTGTTAAATACAGTTATTAAATCTGTGGGGTCCTGCCCAGCACCCTCAACAGCTGTCTGCTCTCCTCCTTACAGCTGATACCTGTGTACCATAGTAGCAATTCACCTCTCAGTTCTCCCACTTTTCATAGATATTGCTACCTGCATTCTTAACTGTATTCCCTGCAGCCATGTGCTGCCTCTCGTACCTAACTACCTAGCATATACCTTAGTTGTTGGGGGGAACTCCTCAGCATGCTGATATCTCTCTATACCACTGTAAGGAGAGTTCTTTTTCAGGAAACCCCCTTGTTCCTTCCTTATAGAATCCATTAACCATCATCCCACCTGTCTTCCCTGGGGTGCTGAGGTATCCAGTTACATCCATGAGCTTCCTTGTAAAGCCCTGTTGTGGGGGTGTGGGTGCAGAGGGAGTCCCAATCGAGAGGCAAGAGACCAAACCACAATTTTTTGGGTTAACCAATTTCTATGTGACTTTTATTGAGATAAATAAAATTACAGAAAAGAAAGCAGAGAAAAAAAAAGTTAAATAAGAGGTTAATATTATCTAATTAGTAATATTAAAAATAAAATAAAAAAACTTGTAATTCCTATTAAATTACACTTATCAAAACTCATACAAAATGTGGTTTTAGAACTCTATTTCTTTAAGGCATTTAAAGATCTTCTAAGCACAAATTTATAACCTAATAAACAGAAAATAGAGGACAAATACCACTACAACATCTATCCCAGTCCTTGTGCCTAACCCTGAATTAAAACCCCCAGTTCCAGTCCTGGTTAGTATAATTTAGCAGAGTGGGGTTTATGGGAGACAGAGATAGAGCCCACAGTCTGTAGGCAAAAGAGCTTTGCTATGTACCATAGAGACACACACTAAGGCATCATGCACAGCCCAGGACAGCACAAACACTTTGCTTCTCCCCCTTGCTCTCCAGACACCATGGGTCATGGCCCAGTGAAGCTAGCCATGGGCTGTTTGTGGCTAGGAGTTACAAGGGTCAGCTGGGGTGCCTGGCAGGGAATACAAGTGGATTTATTCTTTCATCACACTCTTTTACACTGCTGTTTCCCAATTTGATTGTGGAACACCAGCTTGATTCTGATTTGTGAGGTTAATAGGTTTAGAACAGTAATAATACACATACACACACATCCCCAAAAAGCATTTTCCAATTTAAATCCCAAATTTGACCAGATTATATTTACCACATCTGGATGTTATCTCCGGAGTGACAGATAGCAGAGCTGTTCCTTTGAGAGAGAGAAAAAGACAGCAAGATTTGATAGAACAGCCTGGTGTTAAGAAGGCTGCAGCTGCGGACAACAGGACAGCCTATGAGCTCCTATCTGTTGCCTTCAACTCAGCAGCCCACCGGTCTGTTGGCTAACGATTACCTGCTTCTTAAAATCCTGCACTTGACTGGACCAGTGTTAAAATAGCTTGACCAACAGGACAGCCTACGTGCTCCTATCTGTGGCCTTAAAAATCAGAGCCCATCATGACCAGTTGCAGTGGTTGAACATCCCCTGCCACTCCCTTCACATGTGCCAAGGGCTACGGCCCCCCACTCCACGGTGAACAGGTAAAAACTGAATATTTAAAAGAATCCAAAAAGAAAAAGAAAAAATATCTGGCAAAAGGAGAAAAAAACTGGAGGCTCCCTTGGTGATCAGTCAAGAGGTTTAACACGCTTTCTTGTGAAGAGTGGGGAGATGCCTATGGGGTGGCCAGATCCCCTGGCAACACGACAGGCTGCTGACCTATCACTTCTCCAACGTTCCTAGACGAGAACCCCAGCCTTAAGTCTTGGACCCCCGAAAATTAGCATATCGCTTGTTGGCATGGAAACTTACTGACCTTGGTCAGTAGATGAGCTCATGAGTCCGGCAGCTGCTAGCTATAGTTTATCTTGTCACCTCCCTCAGGTATGGTTCAAATCAGCTTAGATACTAACAATAAATTTCTTGAAAAATTGTCACTGTCTGCAGTTAGGAGACAGCACCAACTAATTGTTTCTTTCCCCAATTAGAGGCCTAACAAGCTACATTCCATCCAAGGCTGGAGTTTGGCCATAGCAAAAAGGAAAAAAGGAGGGGTGGAAAAATCCACCTCTTACAAGCCCAAACCTACTGTCTCTCCTCACACTACACAGATTAGATGTATGCATTCTCCTGGTCCAGTCTTAGGGTGACCTCCAGGCTCCACTGAAATGCAGGGAGATTTTACCATTTACTTCAGTGGGGTCAGAACGTCACTCTTTTGCTTGAAATGTTATTTGGCTTCCAAGACCCTTGATCTATTGCATGTGTAACCCATATGCCTGAAAAAGAGCTATATCTTTAAGGGTTCTCTTAAGGCTGGGTTATGTTGGCTGTCCAGGTCCAGAACTCTCTGGAAATAGGGAGTGATAGTATTTCAATCATATTCTACAAGCTCTGCTATTGTTGCAGTGGTCAGATGTCCAAGAGTAATAGCCTGGGGGGGGGGTCATAGGATATATGTATACTACAGGGCTTTTTTAAGTTGACTTAAAGAGGTAAACTTAAAGTTGACTTTAAGTCAACTTAGAAAGTCCCAATTTGTTTAAGTCAATTTGTAAAGTCAACTTAAGCCAGGGGACCCTTTTAAAGTTGATAACAAAGTTGACTTTAAATGGGTCCCCTGGCTTAAGTCAACTTTATAAAGTCAACTTTAATGGCCACATTTTGTTAAGCTGACTTTATCAAGTTAACTTAACCCATAAAGTCAACTTTAAGAGTGAGCATTATTAAGTGCTTAAGTTGACTTAATAGACTCCAAACGTGGTCGTGGCGTAGCTTAAGTCTACCTAAGAAGCCTGTTTAAGTCAGTTAAACCTCCAGCATAGATGTAGACATACAGAGCTGCAGTGAGAATAGTCCATGTGGTAAGTGTTCATGAAAGAAGCTGAGCCACGAGTGAACAGCAGGATGTTTTCTCCTTGCTGTGGAGTATTTTGGAAGTGTTTTCTATTATGTGAGTGAGGGCTGGTTGACTGCATAGTGCTAGTTCCAGAGGAGAAAGAAAGGACTGCATGGATTCCTACTGATGATTCCTGCAGACAAAGAAGAAAAGGATTGCTACTTTCTTTCCACTCAAACCTCGGGACTTGACCAGACACTGAAACTGAGATATAGGTGAGCTTCACCTAAACTTTGGACTCTTGGGTTTCTTTCCCACTATGTTTTTGTGGTGACTGTTTTGTTTAAATTTATTTTGTTTTCTTAGGATAAGATTATTAAGTTACTAGTTAATAAATATCATTGCTATATTTATTCTAAGTAGTATTTAATATGGGATGGTAACTGAGCAGTCTTTGTTGTGAGTCCCTTGAGACTGAATCCATGTGCTCCAGCAGCTTCTCCATAACAGTTGGACCTTTATTTGTTTATATATTTATCTCTGATAGGCACTGGAGAAGGGCAAATAATTGAATTCTAGCTCACCCTCGAAGGTTACACACACACAGACCACCTGCCAGGATGCCATAGTCATACATGATTTACCAGTCACAGCCAGCAGGGTGTGCCCCACACTGTTTTTATATAAATAGTGTTAATTAGTCACTGTCAAATATTGAAAAGCTAGAAAATACAAGGGTTTTGGTTGTCTCGGCTCTGCTATTTCTTTCTGCTCAACTCTGTACATAGATTATGGTGCAGTCTGATAGCATGCACTGATACTACTTTATCTACACAGCTCTGGACTCACTCACTGCACTGGGTCCAGTGTGCAGGAAATGAGGCATATCTGACTCTCTGCAACATCTCCACATCTGAGACAGCCTAGGCAGGAATTGCTGAGGATGCTGGCATTGTTTGCTCAGATGACCTATTTTGAAAAGTTAGAAATATTCTTTCCTTGTTCAGTGGGAAAATGCCCCATCCTAGGATCTGTGAACATCTCACTGTGTGTCATTGTCTCATCAGATCTTGATATATGGTTCTGAGGTTCAGTTGGTGACCCCTTTATTGTAAAAAACACAGTCATGGGATAGATCCATGCACTGCAGCAACTCCTCTGTCCTGCTTTTTTAATCACAACTTTTTCAGATGAAAACAATTTCCATTATATACATCACCCCCCACCCCCCGCCCCCAAGCATTGTCACATTGCAAGCTTAGCTGAATCTCATTCCCTTTTCTGGTATCCTTAAGGGGTATGTCCACACAGGCTTCTTATTTCGAAACAACAGAGGTTGTTTCAAAATAAGAAGCAGCATGTTCACAGGACGCACTGTTATTTCGAATCAACGGGACCCATTGTTTCAAAATAATGGCCGTTATTTTGAAACTGTTAAACCTCACATCTAATTGAAATAGCCGTTGTTTCAAAATGGTTGTTTTGAAATAACAGTGTTCAGACACGTTTCAAAACAACACCATTGTTTCAAAACAACTGTTTCGAAACAACATGTCCGAACGGCCTTGTTTAGAAATAACCATTTTGAAACAACAGCTATATCAAAAGCTGGCTTTCCCTTAATTCGAATTAACAAACTGTTAATTCGAATTAACTTATTTTGAAATAAGGACTTTATCTCGAAATAACTCATTTCAAAATGGGTTATTTCAAAATAATGATGTATGTGTGGTCATAGCCCTTGAGTCAAGCACATCAAGCCTTGGCCCACTTCCCCTGTCCTGTCTCAGAATGAAAGCTCAAGATTCTTTCTCTGTTAGGCCAGCTACACAATGTGTGAATCAATCGCTCATCACCCTGCAGCTCACAGCCGCATACCTTCCCTTCAGGAACTTGAGTGCAGTGGTAAGAACCTGAAGCCTTTTAACAACCTAACACTTTAGTGAAGAAGGGGTTTTAGATCAGAAATATACCCCTTGTGTGTTTTGTCTCATCTACCTCTATGCTTTACTGCAAACCAAGTGAGTTGAGTTTGCCAGAGCAGTCATAGGACAAAAATAAAACCTGCTAGGAATCAAGCTGCTCATGAGACTCAGCCAGGCATCAGCTTCTCTCTTCCACTTTCTTTCCCCCTTTCTCAGGAAAGCTACTTTAGCTAATTAACACACAGCTATATTGGCTTATCATATGTTGGGGTACACATCAATAACCCTCCCTCATCTCTATGTTTGTCACCAAAAAGATCATTTTTTTAATGAATAATGAAAAATTTTGAGAGTAAAGAATATAGATTCCCATCCAGCAATTTTCTGGGAAAAAGAAATAATCTTGTGAGCAGGCCAGTAAATACCCTGACTTCATACTGTTAAAATCATAACTGATGTGCTTTCCAGAAGCAAAAAAATAAAAGATGGTGGAGGAAGTGGGGGCTAGTGCAGAGACCACTGGAACCAGACTTGGGATGCTTGAGGTGTCTCTTTCCGGCCCCACAGCTTGCTTGCTGGATGACGCTAGGCAAATCACTGTGCTCATCTGTGCCTCAGTTTACCCAAATCTGAGTTGGGGATGATGACAATGACCTCCTTTGTAGGGTGCTTAGAGAAGTACTAAGACATAGTGCTGTATAAGAACTACCTTCTATTATTATGAAAAAAAAAAAAAAGGAAGTCATACATAACCCTGGTGACATGCTCCAGAGAGGTAGCCATGTTAGGGTATGTCCACACGTCTCTTTTCTTTCAAAATAACACTGGTTATTTCAAAATAAAAGAGATTAGGCCCACACAACTTATTCTTATTTTGAAATGACGGGCTCCGTCATTTCAAAATAAGAGCCATCATTTTGACATAACTTAAACCTCCTTTAAATCAAATTGGCTGTTATTTTGAAATGGTTATTTTGAAATAATGCCATTTGGATGTGTTATTTCAAAATAATCATTATTTCAAAATAACACTTTTGCCCTTCTCCTTCCCAGGGTGCCTTCCTTTTAGCCTATATTGGGTGGGAGTATGGCTCAGGGAGGGGGCCATGGTGCCACACCTCCCATGGTGCCCCTCTCCTAAAGTGGAATAGCAAGTCCTGTGTTTGGACATGCTATTTCGCTTTGAGCTTTTCCCTGAATTCGAATTAACATTTTCTTAAATCGAATTAACTTATTTCAAAATAAGGACTTTATTTTGAAATAAATTCATTTTGAGATAACTTATTTTGAAATGATGTACGTGTGGACATAGCTTAGTCTGTATACAGAAAAAAACAATGAGAAACCTGTGACACCTTTCAAAGGGGTAGCTGTGTTAGTCTAGTTCTGCAGAATAGTCCTGTGGCACTTAGGGTATGTCTATACGAGTCTTTTATTTCAAAACAACACTGGTTGTTTTGAAATAAAAAAACTGAATGTTCACACAACATTTTCTTATTTTGAAATGACAGGCTTTGTCATTTTGAAATAAGAACCGTCATTTCAAAACAGTTTAAACCCCATTCATTTTGAAACAGCTGTTATTTTGAAATGGTTATTTTGAAATAACGCCTTTTGGACATATTGTTTTGAAACAACACCATTGTTTCAAAACAACTGTTTCAAAACAACATGTCCAAATGGCCTTATTTTGAAATAACAATTTCAAAATAACAGCTGTTTTGAAAGCAGGATTTCCCTTAATTTGAATTGACATTTTCTTAATTTGAATTAACTTATTTTGAAATAATGATGTATGGGTGGACAAAGCCTTAAAGACTAACAAATTTATTTATCACGTGAGGTTTCATGGGAGAAAGTCACACTTCATCAAATGCTTTGAGGATGGGGGAACTTAAGGAATGGCAGCAAAATGATGAAGAAGTTGGTTGCAGACTATGAAAGCTTTGCTTGAAAAAAAATTGTTAGTCCACAGAATGCACAAAGTTTATACATGTCCCTATTTTTCTTGAGAATTAGGTGAAGGTTATTGTTATAATGTGTCATAGTTATGTTCTGAACTTAATAATACATAATTTTGTTTTACTGAAGAGAGAAAAAAAAAAAGAAACCTATGGTGCACTCTATGATAATATTTTTTCCTGGTATTGTTTGTGCATCACTTTTGTAACAGATACGCACACACACACATACATACACACACATTAAGGATATGATACTTAAAGAGCACTCAGGCAAGACAGAGTGATTGCAGGAAGTTCAATGGCTTCTTTCCATTAGTCATCACTGCAGAATATTTCAGGGAGAGCTTCACAACAGAACTGTTCTTTGTGTGTGTAATGAATCTGAACTGTTGTCTCAAATGAATGTCTCAGTAGAAGATATCTCAGACACATTCATATACTAAACAGTACTAAGTTACCAGGCCTAGACTTCAAATATGAAATCACAAAACTTCTAACTGTAGAATGTAACAGATCGTGTGAATCACCTGTAGCAGATAACAAGAAAGTAGTTAATACTACTTTATTTATTTATTTATTTATTTGTTTGTTTGTTTGTTTGTTTGTTTGAAGATTCTGGAGCAGATTCTGGCGATTACATGCCAGTAATCATACCTTCAGCAGCAGGTACACTGGTAAAAACTACAGTAAAGAATAGAATGATCAAACACCTAGATAAACATGATGTGATGAGAAGGAGTCAATACAGCTTTTGTAAAGGGATATTATGCTTCACCAATCAATCAGAATGCTTTGTGGGAGTGAGAAAGGTTAAGGCCAAGGGTGATCCGGTGATACATTCATAGAATATCTTGGAATCCTAGAGGAGTAGGGTCAGAAAAGACCTCAGGAGATCATGTAGTCCAACACCCTCCTGAAAGCTGGATCAACCCCAACTAAATTATCTCAGCCAAACTTTGTCAAGTTGGGCCTTAAAAACTTCTAAGGATGGAGATACCACCACCTCCCTCAGTGACCCATTCCCATGCTTCACCACCATCCAAAGGAAAAAAAGGTTTTCTTAATATCCATCCCAGACCTCCCCCACAGAAGCATGAGACCATTGCCCCTATTTCTGTCATCTGCTGTGACTGAGAATAATCTAGCTCTATGCTCTGTGCAATCCCCTGTCGATGATCCAGATCAACACTCTGACTCCAGACCAAATTTCAACAATGAACATCCAGCTTTATTAGTACTGCTGCAGCAGGGGGCTGTGATCTGAGTAGAAACAACCACCACGCTTTCCCACCTCAGCCAAGGTCTCATATAGGCTTAGATGTTACATACGCAGCAAGGCATTACCATATCTGCCCAAAGACAGCAAAGTTGCAACAAACTTGTAACAGAACTTGTCAGTCAACACAGAACTTAGAACTAGAACTTTCCCTTGTCAATCTCAGGTGGAATCCATTTTGCTTTACAGTAAAACTCCATTTTGTTTTCACATCAGGCTAGATTGTACATTCATACTTGGTTTACATCACATAGCACTCTGCATTACATTCTATTCACCATCATTTACATCATTACCCTGCACACACCTTCAACAACATACTTTTTACTTTCTTAACTTCTACAGTTCCCTCCTTTTGGCTAAGTTTAGCTTGCTAAACTAAAGCCGACCAAGATGTTTCCCTTCATATTTCTATTTTGTGCAGTCACTCTAATTCCTCCTCTTCCTGTAATTCCCATTCTTGATCCTTCAAAACCATCAATATCTCATCAACATAGCTGTTTCCTTCAATACTCTTTGTCAATTTTCTTATACAACACATGATAACCGTGATAAAGACATAAACACACAACAAGAATAGAATTACTATTAAAACTACATTAAATACTTTAGACCCTAGTGAGCCGAACCAAGTCCAAATTCCCCACTAGTCATCTTCTTGATGTAGGGATATTACTGCATCTCTGATCTTATTGAGAGCACTTCCAATCTGCTTGTTATTATCAGGTGTAAATGTGTGACATTCTTTTCCAATAATTGCACATGTTCCTCCTTTGGCAGCCAAGATGAAATCTAAGGCCATCTTATTTTGTAAGGTCATTTGTTGGATGGACTTAAGCTCTTCCTTGAAAGCTATTAAAGCATCTTATATTTTATTAGCCACATCTTCCAAAACCAAAACAACTATTCTTATTTCCTTAATTGCATAAATTACAACAAGTGCTTGGAAAGTAATGCCCCAATATCTCTGTGCCTCAGTGATTGTTCTCTTTTGTCTATTGGGAAAGAGTTCCTGCAAAGGTCCAGGAGTATGATGAATAGCTGGAAGCAAAGAAGCAAGATAACAAACGCCATTCCAGGCAGCTGGCCAGTGCTCATAAGCCCTATCCCCACAGACCCAATACTCCCATAACAAGGCAGTGAGCCCACATTTACAGTACACACTTTGGCTGGTTGCACTGGAGTACCAACCACACAGCCACCATAGTTGCCAGTTCCAGGCGGAATCATCTATTACCTTAGGGCAATTAGGAGTTTTTCCCGAAGATGGATTCCCTGAGATATTACAATGAAAACAGGTGTGGTTCTCAGGAAAAGGGGTGTCAGAAACCCTAATATATTCAGAAACATTTCTGTTTACAGCCTTCCACATAGCAGGAGGACCCCAACAAGGACCTGACCAACTAGGATCTTTGGCAATTATGGGAATTGGGATCATAGGGATGCCTCCTTGAGAGTGTAATGGCACATGAGAGCATACCCATCAGTTTGAGATGTTTACGTCCTGAGTGTACTGAATCAGAAACTTAAAAAACACATTTGCTGGCATTAACACAATAAACAAATAGAGAATAAACATACAGAGTAAACCTTTAAAACCCATATTTCACAAAGGTGTGAGGGACTTTGTGAGCCTGAGCCTTAGCTCTCCCACAGGCTCAGAAGTCCACTGAGGGTCAACAGATGCTTTTACAGATAGATGGTTGTCTGCTTCTGGGTGTGGGGTTCCGGTGCCACACCTGCGGAGCTCCTTGGATGTTACTCGCCCGTCTGCTTCTGGGGATTTGTTCCTGCTGTGCTCCTCCTCTGGTGCAATGGTGGGCTTGCACTGGGATGCGTGAATCCATGTGTTGATCCCTGATAGCTTGAGTGCAGTGTTTGATGTTAGGAGGACCTGGTAAGTTCCTTTCCACCTGGACTCAAAGGCTGACTTTCTAGAGAATGCCTTGATGTAGACCCAGTCTCCTGGCTCCACTGTGTGACAGGCTTGATTTTCCGGCTCAGGTGGAATAGCAGCCTTATCCTGAGAATGTAAAGCTGTCAGTTGCTTTGTTAAAGCCACCCAGTACTTAACTATGAATTCTTTTGCAAGAGTCAAATCCTGAACAGGTGTTGGAGACGAAAGCAATCTCATAGATCTCCCCATCAAGATCTCAAATGGGCTAAGACCATGTTTTCTTTGGGGTTGTGCTCTTACGCTCATCAATGCCAATGGCAAAGCATCTACCCAATTTAAGCCAGTCTCCTGACAAATCTTTGCCAACCTATTTTTCAGAATACCATTTCTCTGCTCTACTGCACCTGCACTCTGTGGATGGTACGGGCAGTGCAGATGGTGTTTAACTGGCAGGATCTTGGAGATTTCTTTCATCACTTTGCTAATAAAGTGAGTTCCTCTGTCACTGGACAAAGTATCAGGAATTCCCCAGGTTGGGATGACATGATTTAACAAAGCCTTTACCACAGTCCAAGAGTCAGCGTGTCTACATGGAAATGCTTTCACCCAACCAGAAAATAAACAAACCAGCACTAATAAATATTCATACCCTTTGCATTTAGGCAACTGGGCAAAGTCCATTTGCAAATGAGAGAAGGGTATCTGTGGCAACGCTCTGTGTCCTTGTGTGACCTTAACAGTTTTCCCAATGTTTTATGCTTGGTAAATCACACAGGATCTACAATATGCTTCTGCCGTTTGGCTAAATGATGGAGCAAATCAGTTTTGGTTCAATATTTTGAGCATTCCCTCCTTGCCTACATGCGAGATGTCATGCAAAGTTGCAGCTAAGGCAGGGTAGATTATTCTTGGCGCAACCCAGTGGCTGTTTGGATGTCACCAAAGAGAATCTGAGCTCTTTAAGCAACCAAATTTTAGTCAGATTTCTTTTTCTCCTTCTGGGGCCTTGTCCTGCTAGGTAGCCAGTTCAGGAGGTGACAGCAAAGATGGATTAGAAGCAGCTAGAAGTGCCTCTGGTTCAGGTGGTTTCAAAGCAGCAGCTTGGGCAGCTGCAACTGCAGTTCAGTTTCCCGCAGCTTCTAAAGTGCTGGCAGAACTATGGCCAAGAATTTTTACAATGGCCACTTTGGCTGGTAGAAGTATGATCTCTAGGAGCAGAGCTATGTATGGACCATTGTGGATTGGGGTACCAGTAGCTGTCATAAAACCTCGTTGTTGCCACAATGCTCCATAGCCATGAACTATCCCAAAGGTGTACCTAGAATCAGTGTAAATAGTAACTGACTGATCTTTCGTTAGGTAGCATGCACGGATTAAAGCTATCAGTTCAGCTACTAGAGCTGAGGTTACTCCAGGTAATGGGGCAGACTCTAAAATCCCATGATTGGTCACAACTGCATAGCCAGACACTAATTTGCCAGTCTGATCTCTCAGACAAGACCCATCAATATACAATAAAAGATCAGGATTTGATAATGGCACATCCTGCAAGTCAGGTCTACAGTTCATTAAAGTCTCTACTGTGGCTAAGCAGTCATGGGGTTCCCCATCAGTTGGTAAAGGGAGTAAAGTAGCTGGATTCAGGGTTGAGCACCTAGTTCCCGTAATGTGAGCAGTAGTTAACAGAAGCAGCTCATACTGTGCAAGGAGAACATTAGATAAATACTGTGTTCTAGAGCTTAACAGTAAAGCTTCCGCTGCATGGGGTACCTTTAAGATTAGAGGGGATTGAAAAAAACAAATTCTCAGACTGCTGTACTAGTCGAGCGGCAGCAGCTACAGATCTTAGGCAAGGTGGATATCCTCTTGCCACAGGGTCCAACCAAGTACTAAAATACGCCACAGGACGCTGTTTACCACCATGGTCCTGCGTTAAAACCCCTAGTGCACATCCCTCTTTTTCACAGCAATACAATACAAAAGGTTTGGAATAATCAGGTAGTCCCAATACAGGAGCTGTGGTGAGAGCTCCTTTTAAAGTGATGAATGCATCCTCAGCTTCTTGGCTCCAAGGTAGAGGATCAGTCACATCTTTGTGAGTTAGGTCTTGTAGAGGTTTAACAATCTGTACATAATTAATAATCCATTCTCTACAAAAACCCACAGTACCTAGAAAGGCTTGAAGCTGCCTTTGAATCTTTGGGTGAGGAAGTTGGAGAACTACAGACTCTCTCTGCGATGTTACAGATCTCTGTCCATGAGAAATTAAATGTCCCAAATATTGCACTTCAGTTTGGCAGAATTGCAGCTTTTGTTTAGACACACCTTGTGTCCTTTAAGGGCTAAGTTCTTTAACAGATATAAAGTGTCTTTAGTGCATGTTGGTAAATCATCACTACATACAAGCAAATTATCCATGTACTGAAGCATAACAGAATTACAAGGAAAACATAAATCAGCTAAATCATCATGTAATGCTTGGGAAAACAATGAGGGTGACTCACAAAAACCTCGAGGCAATGAATTCCAACAGTATTGCTTAGAACCAAAAGTAAAAGCAAATAAATGTCTACATTCTGGGTGAATAGGTACACTGAAAAATGCACTACATAAATCAATTACAGAAAAAATAGCAGCTTCAGAAGGAATTTGATTTATGATGACTGCAAGGTTAGCAACCACTGGAATAGTTGACTTCACGATCTTATTTATAGCCCTTAAGTCTTGCACAAAACACCATGATTTTCCATCAGATTTTTGTATTGGCACTATTGGAGTCTTACAGGGACTATTACATTCCAGTATTACCCCTTGTTGTAATAAAGACTCTATAACTGGGGCAATACCTCTTTCTGCCTCAGAATTTAATGGGTATTGCTTAACTCGAGGTAGAACTTCACCTGGTTTGACAGAGATAATTACAGGCTTGGTATTCATAGTTCCCACTTCAGAGGAATGTGTCGCCCATAAGGTGTCAGGGACTTCTGATAATAGGGTCTCCTGTTCTGAAGTAAGACTTAAAGTGAGCTGAACATTTTCAGTTGAGGTATTTAACAAAGCTTCAACCTCTAAAACAGATTCATTAGGCACTTCTAAAAAGAGTCCTTTCTCAGTACAATATAGAATACAACCGAGTTTACATAACAAATCTCATCCCAGCAAATTAACAGGTGTTGTAGAACTTAATAAAACATGTGATTCAGACAATGGACCAACAGTAACTGGCAGCGGCTTGGTAACAGGATGAGGGACTGGAACATTAGTAATACCAAATGCATGGACAGTTTTTCCAGACAAAGGAGGATCAGATAACACATCAGATTTAATAGTGGAAATGGTTGCACCAGTATCAACTAAAAATGGAACATCAACCTCTCCAACCTTCAGTGTGAGCTCTCCTGCAGAAGACAAAGTGAGCAGAGGAGCACTAAGAGAAGGCTGTTCCAAGTCCCTTATTGATTGTCACTGAGATGTTGGAAACCAGGGTGTAGGATTAGAATTAGCAGCATTAGAACTAGTCTGATTCACACTCATATGTCTTCTAGGACACGTTTCTCCAGCGTCCTGGCTGTTTACACATATGACAAATATCAATTGGTAGTGGCTGCCTTCTTGATCTAAACTGATTTGGTATAGAGCCTTTGGTGGGATTGGTTCCCTGAAAGTGACTTGTGTAATGCTAAAAGTTGTTCAGCTTTGTTCTGTTGGCTGCCCTCTAAAGTGATAGCGCAATGTTCAGCTACTGAAGTCAATTTATCCAAGGTCTCCATTTCATAACCTATGCATACCTTTTTAACCAATTCTCTTATAGGGTCTAACAATCCTTCAACAAATGCAGCAGCTAAGGCTCCTGACCCTGCTTCCAGCAGGTCAGTGATGCCTGAGTGCTGTCTGAACAAATGGGTTAATCTTTCTCTATATTCTAAAACTGATTCACCTTTTTTCTAGTTACAGGATCGAATTTAAGTCCCATTTTTTTTTTTAACAGGGAATGCCTTCAAAATAGCTCTCTCAAGTCTCTCGCATAGATCATGGCATTCCTGCACATATTGGGAAGATGGTGGCCTTTCACAAACAGGATCACGAGTCCATCTAGCTTCATCCTTTAGGGTTTCAATTTGAGAGTCCGTGCACACCATTCTAAGAAGCTGTAACAGATCTATTGGACTTGGGGTATATGTAGCACACACCATGGAGAACTCTCTCACAAATTTCTCTATATCTTCACTAATTTTAGGAAAATCCTTTGCAATAGCATGGAGTTCGGCTCTTGTCCATGGTTTGTGGATATATACTTCGTGGGTAGTACCAGGGAAAGTGTGAAGTGGTGCCTGTAATACTTTCCCTTGATGTTGTTGCCTGGTATTATTGGCGAGGTGAAATTACTAGCTAATGTCTTTTTCTTGGGCTTTTGGCCCTGGATAGTCAATACAACCAGCAAACCCTCCTCCTCATTGGAGGTGTTAGCACCTTCTGTTGTAATGCTAAGAAACTGGGAGGAGGTAGGCACAGTTTCCCTGTCAGATTTCTGCTGTTCCATGGAATTTCTAAGTGAGGTAGCTACTGATCTTGTATGGCACCTAGAAGCTTCTTCATACCATTTGAAAAAGGCTAGCCACTGCTCTCCGGAGATCTTATTCTTACTAGACTCTGGAGTTTCTCTTAAATGACAGAACTGGAGGTAATCAAAGGTACCATTCAATGGGAATTGCAATGTAATATTTCTTCAGGGACCTTGGTTCCATTACTTCAAATATTTACAACTATAGAGCCCATAATGATCAGACATGTACTGTGCAGAGGAACCACAGGGGAACTCCGGTACCGTCGATGACTGCCCACAGGCCATGCCTAGGCCTTACAGGGCAAACCCTGGTCAGCTTTCAGACCAGCCTGCTGCCTTGGCAACCTCCGGATATACTCCACAGGTTTGGACCTTAGATGGGACTGCAGCCATGCCTAAACTACCCTTTTAGCTCAACCACTAAGGGAGAAATACTAGTCCCAGCTAATGGCTTCTGTGGGTTCCAGTCTGCTGCCAGAGGGACTTTGCCACCATCCACCAATCTGAGAGACCAAGACACCCCAATAAGCTGTACTGTGCTCTAGGTGAACGCTGAGCTAGGCACACCATAACTCAAATAGATCCCCAAGGGCTCTCTCTCTCACACAGACACAATAAGGAAGGGTATGGGTTCGACAGGGCGATGCCTGGTGCCAAGAAACAGAAAGGGAATGCCCAATCTACTGCCCTTGCTTTGAAGACACTGCCAGTCAGAGCCATGAAGCTCGCAGCAGGCTTGGTGAGGCTACGATAGAAAGGGACTTCACTCACTCCTATAAAAAACAGACATCAGGTACAGGACAAGCCCTCCTTGGGTGTGTGGTCAGATCCCTTCCTGTCCAGGCAAGTTACAACCTGAGGGATATCCTTCCAAGATGGCAGGCCAGGCCAGGGGTCTTCCTCCCCATAAGCACACCCAGCCTTGCTACCTGGGCTTCAGGCAGACAACCCATGGTCCAGGCTGCCTGCTGGCCACCCCAGCCTTGCTGCCTGGGCTAGGTGGAGATCACCCCTTGCCCAACCTGCCTTCCAGCCTCAGCACCTGGCCTGGGCTGGTGGGGGAGGTTAAGCCTCAGCCCAGCCTGCCTGCCATCTTGGGTATGGGTGGTAGTGGGGCTTCCCGAGCTGCCCATCCTCCACTCGCCTGTCCACCAGCATGACCGGGGACCCAGAGTGGCTGATCCCTGATCTACCTCCCCCAATGTGACCTCGGGCCTAGGGAAAGTCTTGGATCCTAGCCCCTCCAACCCCCTCCAGCCTGGGGAGGCGCAGGGTTCATGCAGCCCCTGAGCCACATTTGCCCAGCAGTGGGGTTTCACACAGCAAGATGGTGTAAGTCAGGGCTTTGTAGACAAGAACTGGAGTGGCACATCTATTCACCAATGCAGAATGGAGGGAGATGGAACATCGCAAGGGTCACTACTTCTAGAACAGTGGTTCCCAATCTTTTCTGTGCCATGGCACACCTAGATAACTTTAAATATTTTGAGGCACACCACCATATAGTCTCAAAATTAACTCATGAAAATTCATGAGCCATCCCAGAACTCTTCATGCAGTTTTCCAAAAAAAAATTCCATGGCACACTTGCTCAGCCCTGAAAGCACAACTGTGTGCCATGGCACACTGTTTGGGAAACACTGTTCTAGAGCCCCCCCCCCCCAAGGAAGGAGAGGAATCTGCAAGGGGATGTGTTCTTTCCTCCTATTCCAAGGTTTCAAGTTGCTCAGGCCTGCATCAGAGTCACTGAGGCATCAGTCCCTTTTCAGATACTCAAAGTCCATAATAAGTACTACCTTGAGCAATAGTCTCAAGTTATGATAAACTAAGTGTCTTCTGCCCCACCTACACTCAGCTCCTAGTTCAATTCACTCTCATTGGCTATGTCCACACATACATGAGCTATTTTGAAATCAGTCCTTATTTTAAAATAAGTTAATCTGAATTAAGACAATGTTAATTCAAATTAAGGGAAAAGCTCAAAGCGAAATAGCATGTCCAAACACAGGACTTGCTCTTTTGCTTTAAGAGAGGGGCACCATGGGAGGTGTGGCAACATGGCCTCCTCCCTGGGCCATGCCCCCACCCAATATTGGCTAAAAGGAAGGCACCCTGGGAAGGAGAAGGGCAAGTGTAGGTCTTTATGAGCTTGTTTCCAAGTCTCTTCCCCCTTCATGGTGTTATCTCCTACCCCTCTTCCTGGGGTGTGTGCTGTCAGCCAAAGCAGCTGCACTAGCAGTGTGTTCCAAGACCATCATCATCATCATCTTCTTCTTCTTCTTCTTCTTCCTCCTCCTCCTCCTCAACTGGTTTGGCTCTGTTACTGTCAACCTCTGCATGACACAATTTTCTTCTTAGTCACCCCTCCCCCATCTTCCTGTGGTGAGCTTCCCTTATAAATCCTGCTCCTCCAGACAGAAGAAGACATGTGGGTGTGCCTCCTCAGTGCAGCACAGGCCAGAGGAAATTGTTAGCCTCCTTCCAGCCAGGGACAAGATGTGTCCCTTTACACTTGGGCACTTGAACTAGACTCTGGTCTATGTGGTGCAGATCGAGTGAAGTACCTGGTCTTATCAGTTTAGTCTGCAGAGATGGATGAAGGTAGGGCTGAGAGAATGATCACTCCAACACTTATCCTGTGAAAGATTACTTGGACTACTGGCCTCTCTTCTTTCTGAGATGCTACCCATGGAAAAACTTCAACCAATGCTTGCCCAGCTGCTGTTTCTGCTCCATGGACTGCTCCTTGGGAATCTCCTGCTGCTCTTACCTCACAGGCTGCTCCACGGGATTTGTTGACTGCTGCCACTGTAACCTTGAAGTGGTCCAGAGTTTACCTCTACTGCCTGTCCCCCGTGCCCAACAGAAATAAACCCCAAATCCAACACCTGGAGACCAAGATTCAGCAGTCCTAAAGGGACTCACAATAAAGACTGTTCAGAGTTAATGGAAAGAAAAGTAATGAACTGTAGTAAGCATTAATTTTATAAATCATATGATGAATGAAGCCAAAATAATTGCATGCAGATCTATAACATGATGTGGCTATTTAATAAAACCACATGCATCTTTTATGGTCTCTAATCACCAAGACCAAAGGCTTGTGTTGGAACAAACAGCTCCCTTCTCTTTGGCAGCAGAAATCCTAAATATGAATCCTTCAAGACTTTCCTTCCTCAGCTGAGGGCACTGCTGCCCACTCAGTTTACTTAGCCAACATTCAGAATACATACATATATATACACACATACACAGAGACACACATAAAAGCCTTGTTACCAACAAAACAACAAAAAAAAATCTCTGAGAATAGCGAAATATAATTGCCTCTTTCCCCTTATTACATTAAAGAATCATAGTTAAGCCCACAATCCAAAGTATACAGTTAAAAGACCTCACACTTCTCTCCCATTGGTTTCTTCTGCAACTGCTACCTCCCAACTTCCCAGCTGGAGGATTAACAATGCTACTAATATGAAGCAATATGCTTCAGTTAGGGAAAAGAGCCTACTGTCTGCTCCTGGCTCAGCTTCTCCCCTTGCACAGAGAACATGTGCTCTTCTCAGTGCAACTGCCCTGGGTCAGCCGCTTGCTCACAGGCATGCGACCACTGCACTAGCAGGGAACGTGGTAGAACAAGCTCAAAGTTACACATCACATACTAGAATCTTCTTTCTCTGGGTGTAAATGATGAAGAAATGGTACTGTATATTCCTGGAGGTGCCATTGCAGTTATTGCTCAGTGAGAGTTGTTCAAATAACATCCAAATGGCAGTTCTGTTAAAATTCGCTCAGAAGGTGTCAACATCCCTGATGCACTGGCTCTTGTTAACTATCTTAATGAATGGCTCTAGCTAATTAAAAGTGAAAGCAGTGATGCCACAGGTACTCCTTCACAATGGGAAATACCACATGCTTGGGGATTACTCTTTGGCAGTGGCCTTCCACCTGCAGTCTTCTGATTAGTGGGATAATCGGAAAACATAAGTTGCATTAAATCTGTAACCTTCCTCAACAAAGACTAACAGTGAATGGCAGGCAACCACAATTGTCTAACTTTCAACTTTATTTACACAAATTTCCTTTTTTATACAGTGTGGATATTGTAATAAATTAATGTAGATCTTGCAATTTGACCAAAGGGGTGTATGTTTCAAGCAGAAGATTCTCAGGTTTCTTTTGGTGAATCTTTGATAAACTACTTAAAAATAAAATAAATAAATAATTATTAAAAACAAAACAAAACAAAAAACACCAACCCAGTAAGAGCAACCCAGACCCCAACAGATCTCTTAAAGAGACATTCCTCCTTCATGCACATGGGTTACACCACATAATAGGATGCTCCACAGGAACCAGCTGCGGCTGCTATGTCATAGACCACTCTTTGGAAATACACTGCTGCTCCTGATCCTTCTCTGGCTGCTCCTCAGGAAATTGATTCCACCCACACTTGTTGCATGGCTGCTTTAGCTTCACAGACTGTTCATGAGGACTTTTTTGCATTGCCACTAAACCCACAGAAGCCTGCCTCCTGTTCCTGGCCTGCTGCTCCTGCTGGTCTTCATGCTGCCTCACTCACTGCCACTGCTGATCCAGTGACAGCTGCATGGGAATCATCTTCCTCAACTGCCAGCCTTAGTACTCTAGCTATTCCCCCACATTTCCTCTACTGGTCCATCATCTGCTCCAAGTCCTCAAGAAACAGTGGTGCCTGTCCCCCCCCCCACCCAACCCCAAGAATGTCTAGGGATAACATTTGATGCCTGCTCTACTTTACCATTTCTCTCTGGGATGCCTCACAGGGAACTGCTTTAACTGGAAGTTCCTCTGTTTCTGCCTCTGTTCTGCAGGAGTTGGCTTGTCTGTCACTGGACGCACTGATGACCAATACCTGTGCTGATTCCCCTGGTGCTCTGCCTCTGAAAGCCTCCCCAGATGCAGCCTCCAGCCACAATCCTCCAGCTGCGCCTTAAAGCCCCAGGTGGCAAACACTGTGGTGACTTCTCCTCTGCCTGCTTTCTTGGAGCCAGAAGGGTTTCCTTTGTCTGCCTGTTCTCCAGACATCAAGTAGGATACTACCTCAGCTGCTGCCTTATTTGTAGCTCCATGGTCTCAATGCTGGGAAGCAGCTTCCTTGATGCCTTGGCTTTTGCTCTTTTGTCTGCCCTCCTGAGGGCTGCGTTGGGAGACATTATCACTGCTGCTTTGCCTTTGTGACTGCTGGAAGTGACCTGCACAAAGAGATGGCTCAACCTGAAGATCCCCTCACTGCTCTTGAGACCATTCTTTGGGACTTGGCTGCTGCTATTGCCCCACCTGAGACAGAGATTCACCAGACACTGTCAGCCACTATAGCCTCTACCTCTTCTCCTCATAGGTCCCCCCTTTGACCCAGGCCTCCTGGGATAACCTCCATAATTTACAAAAATCATGGCAAGCTCCAAAACCAGGAGCCAGACTCTCCAAATACTGATGACTGGCACTTAACTAGTCTCCCAAATGAGTCACAAAGCATGCCTCTGATGCCCCACACCTGTTATCAAGAAGCATAACAAAATAGAAACCGCCCCCTTTTTGCACACCAGCTCCTCTGTTTCCCAACTAGCCACTGGGTCTCTTAAACAAATAGGTTTCCCTGACCCCAAAGGGCTAGCCACATCACCCAGAATAATATAAGCTTGGATCTTACCCCAAACACCATGCTACCAGCCAAACCCTTAGCAACTAAAACTAAAGTTTTAATAACAATAAAAGAAACAGAATGAGAGATGTTAAAGGTTTGAAGTGAATGATATACATACAAATGATTTAGAGTCCATAGAAAGCAAGTCCCTGAAGAATTTGGAGTTTGCAGGTTAGTCCAATTCTTCTTGTTGACACCCAGCACGTGGGTGGGCCTCAGTGCTTTGCCCAGTCACAGGGGAATAGTTCCAGAGGAGGGTGTTGGTTGCAGACTGGAGACTAAAGACAAAATGGAGTTGAGGCTACTGCTTTTTCTAACCTCAGGCCTTCCTCATGCTGTGTGGAGTTTTTTTCCAATCCAAATGGAGTTGAGTCACATGGGCCAGTCCAAGTGGCTCAACAGATTTCTCCCTTGGCCCACTGTACCTGGGAGCTTCCTTAATGGGCAATTAAGGGGACAATAGTTTGTATACATCCAGTCTGGACAGTGTCCCAGGATCAAATAGCTGGAAACACAAAGAGAACAAATATATTCCTAACTTCTAATGCAGGCATGACATCTACACAGAAACCACAGAATCACTCCTAGGTGATTATAACCTTTCCCTTGGTTCCAAACATGACATATCACCTATGGATTTTTGCAGCTAGAAATATCATTAGTATGAAAAATATTAATACATGATTATTTAAAGCCAGACAGCATCATACCCACAATGGTCTGCGGCTGCCCCAATACTGCAGGCACACCTGAGGAATAAAACATGAGCAAAGGCACCCCTGAGACAGCAAGAAAGGCCAACAATTTCTCCATACTGTTGGCTTTCTGACCATGGGATGCTGACTCAGCAGCACCCTGACCTTCAGAGATGATTTCATGGAACATTGAAACATGGATCAGTGCTGTGCTCTGGTACCTTTGAGGGAACAATGCCCCAGCAAGAACCATGGCCTGCAGCCCCACTGCCCAGGAGCCAGTCACCCCCATTGTGCCAGTCACACTTTCTGAACACACCTCCATTGACAAGACCAACATAGCTGAAGCTGCTCCTGTGCAAGAGTCTGGAGATGTGGAGGATTCAACCTGCCTCCCATCCTCCTTCACCTAGGATGCATTCTCTTGCCCCATCTGCTCTCTGGCCATGAGTTCCACCTCTTCAGCAGTGTCACCAGCCACCTAAGGATGTCTTGCAACAAGTGGGTCACCATCAGTTATATCACCTGAAGTGAGCCCTTCAACTCGCAGAAGAAGTGCAAGTCATATTTATGAGCTTCAAAACATGTTTCAGACCACAGAGATCAAACATCAGTTTCCACTACCCTGCCTCCACTAGGACTGTGGAATCATTGGAGACTGATTCTGCTTTCCAACTCATATAACATTCCCACTGCTGCTGCACCTCAACCATCTACCCTGGCGCCAGAGCAAGGGAATGTGTTCCATTATCCTACTATGATGAGGACCACCCTGACCTAGCAAAACAGATTGCTGCTGTTGATGCAACACCATCAAAGAGATCTTGCAGGATGCTGCCAAGATCAATGTCCTTGAATGCCTTCCAGATCCCCTTCATCTTTTTTATCCTGGGGGGCTTGGACATGCTGAAGATGCCCGTCAACAGAGCCAACGGGGTCATCTAGGGGCTGGTGAAGATGTGGCTGTTCTTTCATCAGAGGGCTAGAAATGAGCTGACCTACATCTGACACAGGTACGGAAGTGCCAATGAATCTCACATGGGTGATCTCAGCATCATCACAATCATGCTGACTTGCATGGATGCAATCATCAAGAACACTGCAACAAATGCCTTGAGCGAGGTATTCAGAAAATGAATAGGGAAAACATCCTCCAACCCAGAGATCACCATCTATCTCAGTCGATCCTTAGATGGTGAAGTGGGATGGGACAGGAGTGACATCGCATCTCTCTGGATGTATGCTGGGTTGTCATTCACTGTCTGAGGAAGTGCATCGGCTGCTGGTGGATGTGGTGCGAGGAGTGGCTGGAGCTGTCAGTCTTGGTGCTATGGATCAGGGCGGGTGGACAGCACCATCATCTCCCCTAAGTCCCAGAGTATGCTGGAGATGATCCCAAAGGCTGCTGTCTATTTTCTGCACTTGGAAGACATGAAGTGAAAGCCTGACCAGGAGCAGGTCTTCGACATGACCAGCAAATGGAACACCCCAGCATCAGATTCACCTGTTTTGCAGACTGGAAGTTTATCCACTGTGACCACCTCAACAGTCTACCACTGAATGGAGCCATCCGCCATGGGTGACGGGACAAGCATTACAGAAAGTGTGGGTACAGCAATGAGACCTTGGTCCACATCTGATGTGGCTTTAAGTCCCACTCCAAGGCTTGGAAGCTGCGATACAATGCAGTCCAGACCTCACTAGTGAAGCCTGTCCCACCTCTCGTGGGAGAGGTTGCAGTAAACTCTGCCATCCTTGCAACTGACAGTGATGAGACTGGACATTATGAGCACAAATGAGGAGCAGAAAAATGTCATTGTGGTTGATGTCATGGTCTCATTCAAAAAAAGGACCCTGGCCTTTTGAGGAGGCCAAGCTCTGAAAGAGGAGAAGTATGCCCCCATGGCTGACTTCCTGAAGACAGAAGCTATGAGGTTGGGATCCATGTCCAGATCACGAGAGACCGAGGTACTTGGGACTCCTCGAATGAGCATGTGCTGTGGACTTGCATAGTTAGATGGTGCTATGTCCAGTTGATGTACTGACTCATGGTCTCAGACACCATCAGCTGGTCCAGAGACATCTATGTCGAGCATATCACCATGCATAGATAATACCAGGGGGAGTAAGCAGGAGTGCCTCTGCAAATTGCCACCAAAAGGATTTAAAGACCTTCCTCCTCACAGATGGAAACATATGCACTAATGGACTATCTAAGCCACACAACTGACATAATCCAAGACCACCCACTTTTACTAACATATGTAATTAATTTCTCTCCCTAACTTGTATAAAAGTGATGTTCCCAAATTCCACAACACTAGTACCTCAAACCCCCTTTTCCAAGATTCTACAGGTCATGTACTTGTTGTCTTTCTGATGCTTTCCTGAACTAATGCTAGCTAATGAGCTATAACCTGAACATGGATGTCCAGCAACTCTTTATATTAACCCTATAACTATTATTTTTAATAACATTATCTTAATTAAAAAATATGTTTATTATGAGTCTAATCCTTTGCCTCCATGCATGGAAATGTGGGCATATCTCTACGTACTTCATGGGCAAAAACTACCCTAGATCTGGCCTTAAACATCACTTCCATCGAGCTTCTCTATATTCTCTCCAATAAACACCTAAGGATTGCATTTGTTTGTTTCTTTTGGCTACAGCATTGCTGTGGGAGCTGATGTTCAGATTATCCAGCATGAGCTCCAGATCTTTTCCTGAGTAAGTGCTCCCCAGGAGAAGGTCCCAGCTTCTAAGTATGGCCTCTAAGCTTATTCCTAAGTCTATGACTGTACATTTGGCTGTGTTCAAGCATTGATTTTTTTCTCGGGTCCAACATAACTAGTGACCCAGATCTGTGTTTCTCAACCTTTTCTCCATCATAATACACCTGATGGATGATGTTCCCGTGAGTGGCACACTACAATCGGGTGGTGGCACTTGGGCTGGAAGTGCTCCAGTGTCAGCTGCACTCTGAAGGCTGTGACTGATGGATCTCTGGAGTGTTCCCAGTATCTGGAGAGCTCCCAGCCTGACCACCACTGCTGACTCACCTCACTCTACTGCCATGCTTGGTGATCTCCAGAGCTGGCTTGGGTGTTCATCTGCCTGCCCCACCCCCCACCCCGATGCCCTCAGTGGCCCACTGCTTCTGTACAGCAGAGGCAGCAATCATGGCCAGGTGAGTAAAGTGCGTTAAGAGCCGCAGGCCAGGGGGAGACAGAACAGCCTACCCACCTGCCCCACAAAAAATAAACACAGCCATGCTGAGCCAGAGCACTGGGTGCCAGTCTGTGCTGGCTGTACTCTACCCCACCTAGCTGTGTGTCTGGTTCCCAGTGGGGAACAGTGAAGGGAGAAGCCTGGAGATGACTCCTGGCTAGGAACGGTATGCTGGGACTGCCCTCCAGGAGCCAGCATGGGGGCTCCCAGTATGCAGCTGGGAGATGTGGCTATCAAATCCCCACGCTGCTCATCTTAAGTAGATGGAAGGGCTCCTGGTGAAAACAGTCCACTGACCCACAGAGGTAATGTGGACAATAGCCATTGCAGTAATTACTGTGGTGACTGTATGCTGACTTATTTTATTTTATTTTATTTTATTTTATTTTATTCATATAGACAACACATAAAGCACACAAGAAGAGATAATGGCCTGTAGACGACAGAAATGACATGGATGGAAATTAACATTGTGATGATTGTTGCAATGTACTGTTTTGTGTCTATTGCTTAAGTAAGAGAAGGCTAGAACAAAGGGGAATGACAGGGTTGGGGCTGGGAGGTTGATAAAGGTAAAAATAAGGAAAGGAAAAGAAGGGGAAGAGTCACAGTCGTGCCTCCTCCTCTCTCAAGCCATTGTCCAGTGTTTTGCTGATATCACAATTCAGCTGAGTGTCAAAAAGGGGTTTGAAGGAACATCAAGTGGAGGTTACACAAGTTTTTTTCAGGGAGTTTTCCTTGTATATTAATGGCAGCAGGGGAGAAAATTAAAAGAGAAAGGATTAAGGATAATTTCCTTAATCCAAGTATTTATAACAGTTATCTTTAAAGAAGAAGCAGAGGTAAGGTGATGTATTAGCCAGTCATTTTTCTGTGCTGAATGCCCCTTACTATGTGTCTGCTCCTTTAATTGTCTGTGTCACAAGAATCAAGTAAACTTGTTTTCAAGAAGCCTTGTCCTCCTAATGACAGCAATGATGGGTGTGGTGTGTGCAGAACAGCCTGCTCCTACAAGACATGGACATGGCCCACTCAGGAAGCCCTAAATTCGATCTCTACCTCTAGTTATCAAGATCTAAGCAGGAAGCCTCAGACTTCTGTTTCCACCGATGGCCATTGACTGTGCAGAGAGTACTAAGAATCATTAGTCTTACAGATTTTCCCAGGGGTGATATCTTTTCAACAACAGCTGATCTGAGTATCGCAACCTAGTTCTAGTGACTTGTCCTTGTCTACAATAGGGGATGTCGGACGCTGTGGTTAGTCTGGTAATGATCATCTTTGTCATGTGGGATTTCATCCTTAGCTGACAAAATTATCATCCCCTAATATCTCCCAATTCATGATTAATATGACCTAGAATTGTCTGGGGTAACAAACAGCACTGATATATTCTCTCCCATGAAAGCTCACACAATAAAAAAAATGTTAAATGTGCCACTAGACTCCTTGTTTGTAGCACTGATCCAGTTTATACAGAACTTTTCTCTCTCACAGCTGAGACTGTTGGGTTTACAGGATGATCTGAGGATGTGGTAAACTGGTGTCAGGAAGGGGCTCATCACTCATATATGGTGATGTTTGAGTTTTCAAGTTTTACTGGATGATTTAACTTCAGAAATTCACAGATAAAACCACTGATAAGAACTAAAAAGGCAGGTGGGTTTGCTATTGGTTCCTTCTGGCAGCTGGTGCCAGCCTCTAAATCTATATATTTCCCTTCCATGGCTTTCTTCTCACTTGTCAGACTGAGAGGAGCCCTGGCAGGGTGAGAGGTGCAGGCAGTGCAGTCAGTTGAGAGGACAGCGTGCCAGGCGGGCAATGAAGGGACATCTCTCCACTCCGGTGCTGTGGCTTCTTCTCCTCACAATTCAGGACACAGCAGGTAAGTCTGCTCTGTGTTTCGCCTGGGGAGTGGTGTTAACTGAAAGCAGGGTGGTAATTTTTACAGTTAGCTCTTTGGCATCTGCATCTGGCTAGGAGGTTGTGAAATTTACTTCCAAGTGCCACTGTCCGCATACATACATTACCTTGAATTTAGATTATTGCAGTGATCTCAGCATCAGCCTGCACTTTAAACCAGTCAGACTAAAGCTGGTGTGCAGTGGCTCATAACTGATCAGGTGTCTCACTGGCAGCATGTTATAGCTGTGTTGTTGGATCTTCCCCACCTGACTGTCTCTGGGTGGTGGTTATGATGTTGGCTGTGATGTATAGACTCCTAAATGTCCTTAGCTTAGGCTCCGTGGGGCACCACCTCTCTCCCTGTCCTGTACTGCAATAACCGTGATCAGCCTGGTCCCTGAGTTCCGCATGTATAAAGAAGAAGGAACCTGCTCTCCCCTTTGGGCCAGAATAGCCCAAATGTGATGACTTTCTGGCACATGGGAAAACAGTTTTTGCATGGAGCATTTGGGGAGGACACACACCGTTTCACCTCAGGGCTGGATTAAGACTCCTGGGGGCTTAAGACTGTCCACTTTTGTGGGCTCTCCTGCCACTCCTGCACTGCGGCAGGATGGCACTTGGTTGTGCTTGTGCTCGGGCCCAGCACACCCACTAGCCATGCAGGGCCAGACGATGATTTGGCACAAGGGCATAGCTGGCACTAAGAGGTCTAGGAGACCAGCCAGCTGTTAGTGCCAGGCAGTAGTGCTGCCCTGCAGACCTGCAAGCCACAGGGGTGGGGCAGGCCAGGCCAGTAATGTGCCATGATGTGGGCTGGAGGCACTCGCGCTGGCCACTGGATGTGCTCTGGTCTCACTGGACAACACCCAATTTATTTTTGTAGGACAGATCACGGCAGGTCCCCTCTTGGCCCACCAGCTGCAGCCTCTATAACCCCCTTTTTAATCCACCCCTGCTTTACATAGCAAGAGAGGAGTGAGAAGGAGGTTCTGTGGACATCTGTATGGTTGAGTTCTTGTTGAAATGGCCAATACTACAGAGATTTGAATGTGTTATCAAAGCTATCCAGGAGCCTGGAGCCTTGGCTAGACGTTGCTCTAGTATTTCAAATCCAGATAAATGCATGTGTACTTTGAGATTTGAACAGAGAGCTCCTTTCCTCCGCAGTTGCTCACTGAAGCCAATACAAGTTTTCCATGTTTGAGGTGAACCAGATTTGACCCAAAAGATCCCAGAGCAGATACCTCCCACAGACACAATTTAGACAGTGTCATGACTGGAACCTGTAGGGTTGGTGTTAACACCAGGAGAAAGACCTGGGTGTCTGGAAGGGGAGTGAACTGCACAGCTATAGCTGAAGATCAGTGTCTATGTGGTACTGTGCCAGCATTTGAAGCTAAAAATGAAACAGAGAATCAGAAATTTGAGTCTAAATTATAGTCTTAGAAAAAAAAGCTGCCCTATTGTACATCTCACAGACAGCTCAGTAACTGTGCCATGAGTAGGGGCTGATACCCAGAAAATCCTGTGTACATTGACTGTCCAGTAGGTGTTTATATTGGGGGTTTACATTTCAAATTCCTAAAATGTTCATATAAAAGGTGCTGAGGTTTCAGTCCAGACTCAGTTGAATGTGTCTGAAAAGTGAAGAATTCTGTGCTGACTCCTGGATGATAAGACTGGCAGTTCAGAAAGGAGATGGACAATTGTTGCTGTGTGAGGAATAAATTACTATGCAGTTAATTGTGGCATAGGATCATAATGATGCCAAGAAAATGTTTAGCTTAGGAAAATTATTGATGGAACTATGCAAAAATGTGCATTGTCACCTAAATATATACTTCTTAAATTTTCTGTGGGAATTTTGAATTTGATTCACTTGATGCAGGCGAACGGATACAGGGCAGTTTACAGCATAGGGAATATTACTAAGTAGCTGTTTTTTTTCTTCAGTGCCCCAGACCTGCTCTCTGAGCCCTGAGGAGAAGCAACATCAGTGTTTTGCAGAAGATCAAGTTTCACAATTATTGACCTATTAAAATTGAGCTGAGGGGGGGAAAAGTGTGTATAACCATGGGGGGTCCTTGCAAACAAATAAGCAAATATCTGGGGTGGATGAAAACCATGGTTTTCACTCCCTGACCCAGATCTGAATTTCCTTAACATTCAGAGTGTTTAGTATGGCCCTTATTCCATTAGGGACTACAGAAAGGGGGAGTATATGATATTCCTAGTATAGAACTGTGACTCTGATACTGAAAGTGGCTCATGGTTGTGGATACAGAAAGAATCACAGGCTTCACAAAGGCAGTGGCTGAGACAAACACTTTCATTTAGGCACCAGCAAAAGCAGAGTCAGAGCAGAGCTAACCCTGAGGCTTACCTTGTTGCCAATGTGGGTGCTAGGATTCTGGAGTCAGACTATATCTGTTGAAAGGAGAAGCCAGGATGGGACTGAAACCAGGATATTGGAAGGAACAAACAAACAAAGCCTGTTAGAGATCCCTGTAGGAACAAGCTACAGATTTCCGAGGCAGGAAACTACTGGCTGTTGTTAGTTTCTGCTGTGTCCAGAGAAACAGAACTTCATGTGCAGTTAGCTAGAGCCTTGTTATAGTGGGGCCCTGCCACCACTGCACAGCACTGAGTTATACAATGAGCTATATTTTGTTCTCTGATCTCCATGGGGGCTCCTTAAAGCTGCTGTCCTTCACTCAGCCATCCACCCTGTAACTAATCTGTTCCAGGGGTCATGGTGAAAATATTTATGAAGCCATGGCTCATAGGCACTGTAATAAATGATGGCCACGCATGTTCCCAGTCCTAAGGAGAGTCCTGGGCTAAGGTGGCTTTTGGGATAAGTGAACCAGGCACCCACCTAGACTCCCGAGTAGGAAGGGGCCCTGTCCTAAACTCAGTGGACAGCAGGAGAGGTGGCCTGCTTCACTTACCCCAAAAGCCATATCTGCCTCTGTCAGTACTAGGAGTGCTCTGAGCCACAGGAGGCTTGGACAGCCTTGAAGGGTGCTGGGGGGATGGGACTCATGGCAGGGTGTTGGGGCCACAGCAGGGCTTTGGTGGAGTTGGGTCCCTAGTCAGCTGCTGGTGCTGTGACAGTGGGGCCGCAGGGGAGACTGACAGGGAAGGATAACTGCAGGCAGCCAGGGCTGCATGGTGATGGGGTTCCTGGAGGAGCCATTGGGGATGGTTCAGGGACCCTGCTCGAGCCGGGCACTTGGGAGGTAGGCCTGGCAGTGGGGAGTGCATAGTGGTCCCTGCAATGGGTTTTCAGTCAAAGCCCCAGAGAGTCTAAGGCCGCCTCTGCACCTGGGTCCTCATTTCCTGTCCTGGGGACCGTTCTCCAAGCCAATGGCCTGCGTCTGTGTGACAGGCAGTGGCCCATTCTCACACGGCCTGTTCACTGCCTCTCTCCAGCTAGCCAGCTTGGACTCTACATTACCCCTAAGGACAGAGAAAGCTCTAGAGGCAACTTAGGGATGACTCAGCTAGCTAGTAGGAGCAAAGCCGGAGGCAAGGTGTGGTGGCAGTGTGCTGTACTTCTGGGGGAGAGCAGACTGCAAGAAAAGCTAGGTTTTAGGAGAAGAGAAGATGGAGGAGTCCAGGGGAAGTAGGCAGGAAGAGCCCCGTGGAAGATGAAAATATGTGGGGCAGATGGGGAGAAAAGTAATTCCAGTGTGGAGCATAGGGTTGTGTTAACAGGCTCCACAGGTCAAAAATCAGGAGACTACAAAAGCCAACCAGTCCCTTTATTCAGTCTGTCTGTGGACATTTGAACATCCCTCTATTCCTCTGCCAGACCAGGGGTGTGCAGGCTGACACACTCCCTGTTTAATGAACCCAAACCAGACAACTCTCCCTGACTGGTCAGCTGGAGTCAGCGCTTACCCTCTCGTTGCCCTGAGATGGGGACCTGCCATTCATGGCCCAGAGCTGCCTTCACTCCCCTTCCTAGGTCATTTTCTGGGGCAGAAGAAGGACTGGCTGGGAAACAGTCTGAAACCCATTTCACTAATTTAAACAGCCAGATTGACGCTCACACACAGAACTTGTCTTATTTTTCAGGGGTGAGTTACAAACTGAAATATTGGAGACCTTCCACTGACACCCAGCCATTCATCTCAACTGTCCTGTCACAATAAAAGGATGGGATTTGTTTAGCCTTTGGCAAATAGCAACAGTTCCCTGACTGACTCCTCAGCTTCTCTGCCAGAGACGGGGAATCACAGACCCAACTAGAGCCCATCGCCCTCCTTCCCTCCTGTCTGCACTCTAGACCCCATTCCTCTTCCTCTCCCCAATACCCCCCATGTCCACTCGCACTAGACTGCCCGCTCCAGCCCCCTCCTCCATTGGGCCGTTGCTTTCCAGAATGTCGTCCTCCCCCTCAACCCTTGTTCTGCCTCCTCTCCCCTTCCCACTCTCCTGCTGCCCTACTTCCGGCCCCCTCTCTTTTGTCCATGCACAAGGTCACCCTTCCCCATGCCCTCCCCTTCCTTCCTTTCCAGCTCCCCCTCTTCTCCCATCCAATCCTTTGCCTCCCACTCTGCTCCCCCCATACTCCCTTTCCCCCATTCCTCACTCCTTCCCCACTCTCCTTCTTCTTCAAAGACCCCAGACCCCTTCAGCTCCATCTCCACTCCTCCATCCTGCCCCCTTCCAGATCCCTGTCCCCTCGCATCCCATCTGACCATCTCTTCTCCCTCCCTGCTGACTCCATCTTTCCCCAGTGTGTGACGTCTCTCCTCCCTGCCCCTCCAGATTCCACCTCCTCACTCTGGCTCCCTAGACCCCCCACTACTCTCCTCTCTCCTGCCCACTTATTGGCTTCACCCCATTCCCATGCAGATTTTAATTTTCCTTCTGCACTGCTCCAGTGCCCTACTCCCCTCATTTATTCCATCCTTCTTTCACCGTGTCTCTGCTGCCAGTGTGGTTGATAAAACGGTGAGAGCAGCAGCACTGACAACCCTAGTGTGAGGCTCTGGGATGTGAGGTGGCATCATGAGGGAGCTCTGAGCACATCCCATTCTCATGGCTCTCGGCATGGATCCCCTGCCGCTGGGCCTGGACTCTGCTGTAATAGCACTGGTGAGGGGGTTCCCTGCTCACTCTGATCCTGCTCCGTGTTTCTTTTCAGATGCTGATGGGCTGAGGCTGGTGGATGGAGGCAGCCCCTGTGCTGGGAGAGTGGAGGTTAAACACAATGATCAGTGGGGGACAGTGTGTGATGATGGCTGGGACATGGAGGATGCTGAGGTTGTCTGTAAACAGCTTGGATGTGGATCTGCTGTCAGTGCCCCAGAAAAAGCTAGTTTTGGAGCAGGATCTGGAGAGATTTGGCTGCGATACGTTGACTGTAGTGGTACCGAGTCTGCTCTCTGGAACTGTGAGCACAGAGGATGGGGTGGGCATTACTGCGATCACACAGAGGATGCTGGAGTGACCTGCTCAGGTAAGAATCCACCACCTAAGTCCTGAAAGACAAATTCCCTGAGACAAAAAGAGTTGAACCCAGAGAGTGCTGTTTCCATGTGACCTAATGAGAAATGAACAAGAACCAGAGCAAGTCGTGCCATTACTGCATTGTAATTATTACTGTTCATGGCACTGGCCACTAAGGATCCCCATTTGAATGACGTGTTTGCATTCCTGCATGAGCCTGATATGGAAGAGGTGGTACAGTGGGAAAACCTAGTTTGGCAATTGATTAACCTTTGATTATTGGTGATGTATATGCCAATGGTCTTAGTTGTGATGTATGATGAGGTGGGTTCAGAGTTATTACAAGGGATTCTTTCTTGTGTGCCTAGCTGATGACTCATCCTAATATGTTTAACAGATCACCATACTTGGGGTCGGGAAGGAATTTTCCACCATGGGAGATTGGCAAAGGTTGTGGGTGTTTTTCACCTTCCTCTGTAGTATGGGGCACAGCTCATTTGCTAGTGAATTCTCTCTACCTTAAATCTTGTTTTAGGCCATGATTTGAGGACTTGAATGAGTCTGTCCTAAGGTAAAGGTTCATTATAAGAACAGGGGTTGAAGTTCTGTGGCTTGCATTGCTCAGGAGGTCAGATTAGATGATCGTATTGGTCTCTCTTGACCTCAGGGTATGTCTACACACACACGCTTAAATTTTACCTAATAAACATTATACTGAATTTAAAAATAGGCATGGCTACACAGGGTTTTCTCAGTTTGACCTAAGGCTTTCCTTAGGTTGAATTGAAGAGAGGACACTTTGAAGTTACAAAACCTCATGCAACTTGGAAGGGATGGTCAATTCGAAACCTAAGTTCAAATTGACACTGTGTAGCCGCATTAATTCAAACTAGAGATAGTTCAACTTAACATGGGTTGACCTGCTTCCCAGGGTGCATGAAACCCTGGAAGAAAGACCAGCCCTCCAGCACTTGGGGCAAGCAGCCCCAGAGGTGTCCCCCCCACTACCAGGGCAGAGATTAGAGCCCCGCAGTCCAGCCCCTTCCCAGCGTGGGGACAGGCCCAATGTTCCCTCTAATTACTCATAGCCTGTGTGCGCAAACAATTTCTTTGTGTGCTCAAGAACATTTCTTTGTGAGCACCAATATTAGCACTATTGAATTTTTTTGTGCACACTTTATTTTGTTGTGTGCACAGGTATCATGACCTGTGTGCATGCGCAAACGTGCACAGCTTAGAGGGAACAGTGGACAGGACCCCCCTCCACCCTGCAGAAGCCCCACTTGCAGGTGCAGGGACAGGATCCCAACGTGGGGCTTTGAGAGGGAAGTGATCCCTGCAGGCACAGGAGTGGCACTCACCTGGTGCAGGGAGAAGGGTTCCCCACACGAGCTGCAGCCACACTCCCCCAGGGGGCAGAAGGGATCCCCACCAGGCTACAGTCCCACTCCCCGGGCGGGGAGAAGGTATCCCTGCCAGGCTGCAGCCCAGTGGGGATCCCTTCTCTCTGCCTGTGGAGCGTGGCTGTAGCCCAGCAGGTATCCCTTCTCTCTGCACTGGGCAAGGGTGGCTGCAGCCCACACGGGGATCCCTTCTCCATGCCTGGGAAGTGACGCTGCAGTTCAGCAGGGATCCCTTCTCCCCACCTGGGGAGTGGGGCTGCAGCCTGGCTAGGATCCTTTCTCCCCCCTGAGGAACAGGGTAGGAGCCTGACAGGGGAAATCCCTTCTCCCCAGTGGGGACCATTTGGGGTGCCCTCATGGTGGACAGCCCAAGGAGGGGAAATCATCCACTGCCAGGCTCTAGCCTTCTCTGGCCAGTGTGGGGAAAAGCATGCCCCACCCAGCTCTAAGTGCACCGGGGCTAGAGCTGGGCAGGGGATGATTTTCCTTGCACCGGCCTCAGAGGGTTGGATCCTGACAAGGGATTGGGAGGTGGCATGCCCTTTTTGGCGGCCATGTTGCCACACCTCCCATGGTACCCCTCTTCCAATTCGAACTAGCAAGTCCTGTCCATGGACATGCTAGTTCGGATTGGTTTTCCTACTGTGATCATGTTAATTCAAAAGGAATGAATTCTAAGTAATCATCATTAGTTCAACTTGATTAGTTTGAATTCAGTTAATTTGAACTAACATTCTAAGTGTAGACATAGCCTCAGAATCTAATTCTAATTTCAGGTGTTCTGCTGCCATGTTTTTCCTTCTCTTTTTCTGGAAATGGGGCCCAGCTGTGGGCAGCTTGGACAGGGGTGGACAATCATATCCATGACCTCCCCTACATTATGGGTCTCTGGACTGAGTCAGTGCATGCCCCAGTCCATAAGTCTTTGGACAAACACTCTACAGTCCCTTCCACTGAGTGCCCATAACTTCCGGTAATGTTTTTTTGGCCAATAGGCTGACTTGATAGAGGACAGCCATCCTTACCTCCTCAGGGTTCATAGCTTCCTGCTCCTTTAAAGACAAGTAAGCTGCCTGTACTCTGCCAGTCAGGGTACCAGCTGTAGTTCTCAGGTTGCTTTTTCCCACCAGGCACTCTTGGCTACATGCTCAGAAGTCTCAAGGAAGGCAGCTGGGTCCTCTTCCAGGCCTATTTGACATAACCACAGAACTGGGAGTTGACTGCTACTCCTGACTTCTGGGTTCACCACACACTGCTGTAGTTGTTGCTGTGTGCTGGCCAGCTCCCATATAAAATCCTCAAGGCTGTTCTGTTATTTAGCCTGCCAGGTGAGCAGGACCTGCCTGTCCACCTGTTGGACTTGACGGAAGCTTTCCATTGCCAGCTACACCTGCTCTCATTTTCTGGGCCATTGTAGGGTGTCCTCCATCCATGGGTTGCCAACCACATTTGCTGACTTCTAGTCCCAGAGAAGCACCCACATGTAACAGGTTTACACTAGTCCCCTGCTTCTCTGCACACCAAACCACATGCAGATCTTGGTTTGTGTTCCTTCTAGTGCTCTATATTTACAGGATTTTCCCACCATCAAGTATTTACAAGTACAGCCTGGTCTCAGGGGCCACACAGTCATTGCCTCTAACTCAGGGTAGCTACTCTGCAACTGAGGCTTCTCCTTCCTGGGCAGGCAACACACCTTTTTCCTTCTTGCCACTGCCTCATCAGTGTCTAAGGGTATGTCTACACACACATTTTACTTTGATCTAATAAACATTAAGTTGAATTTAAAAAAAAAAAAAGTGGTTAGACAGAATTCTGCCAATTTTAGCTAAGGCTTCCCTTAGGTCGAAATGAAGAGACAAGGCTTCAAAATTATAAAACCTCATATAACTGTGAAGCTAAAGTCCATTCAAACTGGCTAGTTTGAGTCCATGGTGTCTAGCCACATTAATTAGAACTAACTTTAGTTCAAATGAATTAGCAGGTTGACCTTCCTCCCAGGGTGCATGGCACCCTGGGAGAAAAGTGCCCCCCCCAGTGTTGTATAGGCTGATGGGTACCTGTCCCCTGGTTGGGGGGTGAGGGCCCCGGACCCCCACTCTCAGCTTCAGCCCTGCTGGCCACGCTGGAGACGGGACCCCATGTGAAGCTGGAACACAGCTTGCCTGTGCAGGAAGGGATCCATGGACCCAGCTGGAGCCCTGCTCCCCAGGTGGAGAGAAGGAGTCCCTGCTGGGGCTGCAGCCATGCTCCCCAGGCAGGGACAAGGTACCCCCACCCTGAGCTGGAACCCGGCTTTCCTGGAGGGGAGAAGGGATCCCCACAAGGGCTGCAGCCGCACTCCCTGGGTTCAGGGATGGGACCCCTGTGTGCAGCTGGAGCCCCGCTGGCTGCATGTGGGTCAGGAGCCATGCATGTGCCTGGAGCCATGTGCAGGGGTCCAATTCCTGCGTATGACCAGCGGGGCTCCAGCCCAGCCTGGGGGTCCCCTTCCCTGTGTAGGTGAGCAGGGCTCCAAGTGGGCATGGGGGTCCAGTCCCCCACCCAGGGAACACGGCTGCAGCCTCAGTTGGGGATCCACCCAGGGAGCTGGGCTCCAACTCGTCACGGGGGTCCCATCCCTGCACCCAGTCAGCATGGCTGGAGCTGTGCAGGGATTCCTTCCCACCCTCCAGCACTGCTGCAGCTGGGCAGAGGGAATCCCTTCTCCTCCAGCCTTCCCAGCACTGTGGGGTGGTGGTGCCACTGGCAAAGAAAAAACAGCTGAACCCAACTTGAGTGCATAACCAACCAGCTAATTAGCTTTATTACAGGAAAACAAAACGAAACAAAAAATACACACTGCAGCAGGGGAGAGAGCAGTTAGGTGCTGGTCTCTGCCCCTGAGATGCATTACAGAAACTTTTATAGCTTAACAGCAACATTAACATACATGCATATACATAGGTAAATTAACAAAATCTAACATTCTCTAACTGGTGCAAACTGATATTATTTCCTTAAAAGGAACCAAGGTCAAAGGAAAAAGAATCTCACATAACGATTTGACAGTGTCAGAGTTAATACCACCTAAGCAGGTTCGATAAGAGAATGTTTAGTATAAGTCAAGGATGTCAGCGAAACTGCTGACGAAAAACAATGTCTGGAGCAGGCAGGCACAGAGACACACTAACTAAAGTCCTGCAGGCCGGCAGTTTTTTCACATTATCTCTAATGGCATTTTGAGTTCATTCTTTTACAATTTTTCTCCTCAGGCCTACTGAGCCATCTGTGTCTTAACACTATCAGGCCTCAGCTATGGAATTCTTCCAAAATCCCCCCCTCTTGAGACTTTTAAATTCTCATTAATTATACTTTCAAATTACTTTTGTTTTCTTGATGTCTCTTAAAGATTTCTGTATACAAAATATACACCTCCTCATGGTAATTTGGGCTTAAACTTGTATGTATTTAACTTTGTTCTTAGGTTCAAGCACAGAGGGTTGGATTCCCCATCAATAGGGAATTTCATAAATAAATGACTGTACAGAGGAATATGAGGTAATGAGGCATGGTATAAAAAAGGCTTGTTGACTGCTTCTAGTCACTTTTGCCTGCAATACGAGAATAAGGGGACAAGGAGTTAAAACAAAATTAGTTTTAAAATCAATATTGTTTACACATGTAGATAATCCTTGCAACTCATTGACCTAAGATATTAGTGAGTCGAACAACTTAGTGAATTTTAAAAGAGGATTGTATCCTCATATACATAAGGAAACTATCCTTGCTTAACTCTTGCTGGGCTAATATTATAAGGGCTAGTAATCATGTTTCAAAAAGTAAGGTGATCACTAGTTAGAGTAAGGAAGTAAGGAAGAAATACGTCCTATGGGAGCATAATTTTTCTGACAGGCCAATACAGAATGATTCAGAGGAAATTTCAGAACTCCATAGTAAGACTACCATGTTCCCTCTAAGCTGATGATGCTATTGAGCAACTCATGGATGCACTTAGGGAGCGGACAGACCACGGGGAAGGGGCACACCCCAGGTCAGAGAACGAGTGGGGAACTTGCTCAGCGGCATCCATAACTTGCTCAGCTGCATCATCAGCTTAGAGGGAATATTGCTTACCACCCATGAATCCTACCACACATGCTTTTCCTTGATGCCATTAGCTTCCCTTATAACTTTTCTACAAATCATGACTTCTGATGCATATTGAGTGCTATCTAGTTCTACTGTTTTCCACCTGTTATATATTCGTTTCTCATTTCAGGATTTCTGCCTATACTTTCTCACTGAACAATAGTGGTGGTAAGCAAAAGGAATTGTCCTCCAGAGAATGCAGCCCCTCAGATAATATTAAACAATTTATTTGTTAACACATTGGGAAGAGCTCAATAAGGAGCATCAAAGCACAATTGCCACAGCAGTTTCTTATATACCTTTCACTTATTTACATGAGCTACACTGGTTTAAAGTAGTTCTTTGACAGTTCTCTGTTTCTTGAGGAAAACAACTCAATATATGGTGATGGGTGGTCAGAGGGAAACAGTTTCACCAGGTAAGGTGAAAACATACTGGAGGGCAGGAACACAGAGAGGGGCACATGATGACAGAGAGGAAAACAGCAAAAAAATCTTGTGCATTGCTTGTTTAGACATCCTCTATACTTGCAGTTCTTGGTGTGTGCTGCATGGAGGACTTATTTGGATTCCCTCCTGTTTGTCATGAACGTTAAGTGAGATACAGTCAACACTTTAAATGCAGAACAAACAAGGAGTCCTGTGGCAATTAAAAACTAAAAAAAATATTTCTAGCATAAGCTTTTGTGGGAGAAAATCCCACTTTGTCAGATGCTTTCTCCCATGAAATTTCATTCAATAAATAAATGTGTTAGTCTTTAAGTGCAACAGGAGTCCTTGTTTGTGTGTTTTACTCAATTAGACTAACACAGCTGCCCACTTGGAACTTTAAATATATTCATACTTGTGATTAATTTTTTGAGTGAGGTTGAGAGATGAGGGGCCATAGGTGAGTGGAGGGGTATGAGTAAAGCAGGGGGTAGAAGCAAGAACAACAGGGGGAGTAGAATTTGTGGATTTATACTTGATAAAGCAATGCATGCACACAGATGCAAAAAGAGAAATAGTTAAATAGCGGCAGCGACTAGCTGCAGGATTGCCACCTGGTGATGAGGGTATAGGATGGACCAGAAGCAGACTCTTCCAGTTGGGTTGAAAGTTACCTTCACTCTGCCTTTGATGGTCTGCCTGTGAATGGTGGCAGAAATGGAGTTAGCAGCAAGGATTACTTTAGCCAACAGTTCCTTGGCTAGTTGAACAGAGGTACTGTCTTGATATAGATTGTCAAACCAAAAGGGAAGTGTTTTCATTTCAGTTAAAACACAATCCAGCAGGGTGATCTGAAGGCATATGGAGGGGTTGGCAGGGCGCTGCAGTGGGCTATAGTTGTAGTGAGTTAAAGTGGTGATAAAAACACTACTGAGTGGCACACACTTGGGCAGCAGCAGCAGCACCAGGGTGGGAAAGAATAGTAACAAACACAAAGAAGGAGGTTCTTAAGGGATAGAGAGCAGAACAAGACCAAATAATAAATCAGCAGTCTCTGTACAGCAACCCTAACTTGTCATGAGCACACTGCAATCAGGGGAGGGAGTCATGTACCCAGAAAACCCTACTCAATGGACGGTATTATTAAAGAAATAACCAACAGATCTAAAATAAAAGAGGAAAGAACACATGGGCATTGATTAAAAAAAAACAGTATATGAAAAGGAAATTAAGAGAGAGGATGATGATGTCTGGAGGAAGAAGGGATGCAACAACTAGCTGAACGGATACATTTGATAGATGTGCAAGGGCTGAAGAGGAGAGGGTATGAGGCAGGTGGAGTGGGCAGGAAATCAAGTCCTACATTTATTACGTGTTCTTTTAATGCATTGCACAAATCATGAGCCAGCATGTAATTGCACCCTTTATATTGGGAGTCAGTTATATTAACTAGCATTGAAGATTTTTTAATTGCCATGTGGAAATCATCCATGGCTGCATCAATAGAGGTGATGGCATATAGTTTGTCAGTATTGCTGTATTTTAGGGTCTAGGTAGTCTGACTTTTGAATCAAAAATTGTACGATCTATCCATCCTGGCATTAAGTGAATGTATTATTGTGTTTGTGATCCTAAATAATCCCCCAAGCACAATCATATCTGGTATATTTAAGTGCAGGCAGTCATATTCTGCTCATGGGTGTGGGCAGAAGGGGTGAAGCTATATTATTGTGGTGGTATGAAGGGTGGATGGGCTCAGAAATTTTGATGTGTCCCTTCCCAGAAAGTTGTGCAATAAGCTACACATATTTGGTTTCCTTATCCACCCCCCCACCCCCCACTTTGGGGTTTGCATGTATTGGCCAACCTTAAGATTTGAACTACAGGGGGAGAGGAGGACCATGTATGATTGGAGTCCAGGAGAAGAATCATTAGGAGGAACATCTTTGGCCTGCAAAAACAGAACTAGTGAACAGTACACATTAAATGGGCTTACTTATGCAACTTATTCCTGGTTTCATGGATGAACTTTGGAATTCCTGTCACCTTGACACGGGTATCTGTGGGATAACACCATGTGTGAGCCTGAATATTTAGGTTTGAACAGGACAGGGTTACAAATTTTCCTATGACTTGGTCACCCTCTTCTACATCTGGCCAGAAGGAAGTACTATAAGGATCTTGAAGGGAGTACTATAAGGATCTAGACCAGCTTGGCTGTGTGTGACCATTGTGTTAAGGGATTGCAGGGTCTCATTTAATTTTTTAATGTATACTCTTGCTGTGCCAGAAACCACATAGAGAGGAGCTAGAAATACAGTCTTCTCCTAAGGACATTATCATTCCACTTAGGAATTCAGAAGCTGAGACTCCAGTTGCCGAATTAGGAATGGCTCTCATTGCTAAGAGGGTGGCTGGTAGTTGTGTCACCCAGTTAGTCCCTCCAGTTACTAAAGTTTTAATGTTTCCCTTTTAAGGTTCAGTTTGTACATTCCACTATTCCTCAGCTTTGGGGTAGATCCTGGCAGTGGAATTTCTTCTTGATGCCTATAGCAGAGCAAAAATCCTTTATTACTCATCCTGTGATGTGAGTACCTTGGTTTGAATCAGTCAGGCAAGACAGGCCTCAATGGGGGCACAATTCATTAGCCAGAATTCAAGGAACAATAAGGACATCATTTTTAGCTGTAGGAAAAGCTTCAAACCGTTGGGTGAAATGTTCATTCATGACCTGGCAGGACTTTTTTTCCTTTCTTTTAGTTGGTGGCAGTGGTCCTATGAAATCAATTTGGATACTCTGCCTTGGTTTTGTAGGCCTAACCTGCCATCACTTTGTCCTGGGTGCACCTCTCCCCCGTGCACTCTTGGGGTAGGATGTTTGTTACTTTCCTGTTCACTATTGCAATGTAACTGTATGGTTTACTGTAAAATATGCCATGCAAAGTTTCTTGTTGAATGCTCATAACATGTTTTGCATTACTGTTACAGTGCTGTTTAGACCGGATAGCAGGAGGGGATCAAGAAGCCATAGCAGCACACCAGATCAGATAGTAGGAGCGGAGCATAAATGCACTGCAACCTTGAGCTTTTATCCTTCATTACACCAGCACACATAAGACACCACCAGCAGTAGTCACACACATCAGCTTATATTTTAAGCCACCACCATTTTCTCTTCATGTGGTGTAAGCAAATGTTGATTCTGGGTGGGTTGGCAAATGGTACAGGTCACAAAAGTAAGGCACAATTGCCCTGGGACCCACAAATTATTGGCCTTTACGAACCCAAGTACTAGTGTTGTTGATTTTGCATGCACACTTGATCCATACCTGTTTTTCTTTCCCAGAACATTTTTTTCTGTATGTCAAACAACATAATTTGTTTTAGACCAGAAGTTTAGGTAGCAGCCACAGTACAGGCCTTTTTGCAACATCTTTAGCAGACTTATCTGCAGCTGCATTGTATTCAGAGAAGGGGTGTAGGCGAGTGTAAGCGAGCAGTTTGTTTGGCCCACCGGGAGGTCACCCTCTGGTGGGCAGTTTGGGGATTTATTTGCTCAAGGGTTCCCACTGGTCCGTCTTCCCCCTGGGGGATGGGTAGTGGGCAGTATGTTCCCAACCCACAAGGGGAGGTAACTATCAGTTTAGAGGCCGGGTAGGACAGTTCACCCAGGGTCCCGTGCCCTTAACTGGGCATACAGTCCACAAGTCACGTTACAGTCGGGGTTAAACAAGGTGGGATAGCACTTGGGGTCGACGTCTCGGGAAAAAGGGGGAGAGGAAGAGGTAGGACACAGGCCCACCCTCCTCCACTGTGTCCCAGCCCAGGGCCCTAACAGCGGCCAGGCATTTTAACCAGGGGGTCAGCAGGGATCTGGCTGCAACACGCTGACCCTCATATAGGGGTGTGTAACTCCCCTGCGCTACTGCTCTCCCCCTTTCCCATTAGTACTTGGTGTGTCCCATCCTCAACATCCTCGGGGTACTCGCTGAGTGGCACAGCGTAGAAGCCCTCCATAGCATCCAGTGGTGGCAGGTCTGCAAATTCCAGTGCGACCTCCATCTCCTCAGGGGGCAGCTCGGGTAGGTCCACCGGGTCCGAGGCGAGGGGGAGCTCCACCAGGACTACTCCCCCAGAGGGGTCCACTTCGGGCAGAGCCAGGGGCAGTTCCTCCAGGTCCTCCCGAGTAGCTGCTTGGGTCCATTCTCTGTACTCCAGGCCCTCCCTGACATCAGGGGGGGACTGGGGTTCCTGGTGGGCCCACTGCCTGTCCACTGCAGGTGGGGGGGGGTTCCTCCCACAGGACACCTGCCATGGGGGGACCAAGCCAGCCATCCCAATATGGGGCTGGAGGCTGGCGGGTAGGCCCGGCTCTCCTCTGCTGGGGAAAGAGCCGAGTCTGAGGAGCCCAGAGGGAGCCATCCTTCTTCTCTGGTGGCCAGGGCTGAACTGAGCTCCCTGGCCCAGGTTTTATATTTCCTGTCCTGCCCCTTACCTTCCGGTTTGAGTGACAGCCCCACGGCAGCCATCTTGCCTCTTCTGGAGGCAGCCATCTTGCAGCCTCTTTACAAGGGGTCACTGTTTTTGTGATGGCTTGGATTTTCACTACTATCAATATAGATGACTTCTAACAAATTTTTGATGTAGAAGGGGCATGGGTTGCTGGGCTGGGGCAGGACAGAGGGCTATTACAAGAACAAGTTTAACCACAGCCCTGCCCAGGGCCATGACCCTGCCCTTTAATTGGGCAATCCCCCTTAATATAAACAGAAGCACCACATTTATGGCAAGTTACTTTATTTCCTCATGTTTCTGCAGCAACATGGGGGACTTTATCCTTCTGTTCTTTGGTCTGTCTTGCTTCATGCTTGGATGCCCAAATACAGATTGACTTAAGGCAGAACTTGGTGTTGACAGACCACTCCTAGCTTCTGGTCTGATGTGCTGCTGTGGCCCAAAGTCTCCACTCCTGAATCCCAATTTACCCTGCTTTGCCAGGTGACCACTCACTCCTGGGTAAGTCCACACCAGCCTCATGTGTGTAATCACTGACAGGCAGTGTGGGTGAACCCACTAGGTATATATGAGATGGTCCCCAAGCAAGCACTCTCAGTCCCCAGATACCATACTGGGAACCCCCATCCATTTGACAATGAAATGGATGGCCTAGTGATTCTCATCACACCTACTGAAGTTCACACAGCTTTAAATAAAGCAAACAATAGTTTGGTTAGGACATGATTTTAAGTGAGTATGTATCAAATCAATTCATAATAATTTAATAAAAGACTCAGGCATTTCTACTATTAAATGAAAGACACTACACACATGCTAAACTAATAACACTATTCTAAAACTACGTTTTAAACTATTCTCCTCATGCTTTCGCACAAAACTGGCTGTTGGTGGTATACAGCCAGCATAGGCCCTCCTGGTCATGTAGATAGGCCCAGAATCTTTCAGTTGCTTCCAAGATGATTTTTCTTTCACCAAAACCCAGCAGTTTTCCCTCTCAAAGTGTCTATATTCCTTTTCCAAATCCTCCTTGCTCCCTCCTGTGCATGTAACACTGTTTGGGAAATGGATCTCACTGTCCCTGTGATGCTGGAAGACAAGTCTGATTGTCCTCTCCTGTCTGTGGTATGATTTCCTGCCTTCTACCTGAGCTAGTCAATCTAATTTGCATTACCTTTGTCATGTAATTCTTCAGCCTCTGTGTTAGACAGGTAATCCAGGGGGTCTGTACTACATACCATGCTTCATGTCGGTACACATACATGATGCTGCAGGAAACATGATACCATAACACTAAGTCAAAGCATTCATAAGGGAACCTTGCATGGCATAATTGCAATCAAAAAAATGCTATTACATTGCAAAAGTGAAAAGAAAAAATTACACAGAGCATAGCCTATTCTGCATCACATGACACCTGGATTGAGACCTAGTTGAGGACTATCTGCTGATGAGAGTTAAATAGAAAGTGGTTACCATTTGAGTGATCTTTCTCCACAGTGTGAGGTTTGGAACACTGGCTTTTAAATCAGGGATGTCTTTTAACAGATCACATATTCCCCCAGGGCTGAGGGGAATGTATTTATAATTGTACTTGTGGGTTCTTTCAATTCCCTGGCCTGAACAGCCTGTAGTTATTTGGAGCTGGGCCAAGGAAGAGCTGGGATCAGAACTCAAGTTACAAGGGGAAGGCCAGATGTGCTGGTCATCCACAGATCTTGTGAATTCCCATTCTTAGACTATTTAGATCAGGGGTCTCAAACTCAAACCACCACAAGGGCCTCATTAGGACTAGTATGTTAGCCAAGGGCAACACCACTGAAACCTTTTCATACAACAATGTTGCAAATATCTGTAAAAGTAATGTCGTTGCAGGCCACAGGAAATCACTTTAGGGTCCGCATCTGGCCCATGGACCACATGTTTGAGACCCCTGGTTTAAAGTCTTCTCCTTTCCTCTACTCTGGGCACTGGGGACTAAGGGCACCCCTGTTGTCATTTTCCCATTCAAGGTTCTGGTACTGGGGTCTTTCCTCTTCACTGGGGTTCCTCACTGATGGAGGCTCTATTATTCCTGTGCTCTAACCACCCCAATTCCTAGCAGGTCAGCAGCCCAATTTCACAAGTAGATCCTAAGGGCTCCTCCTTCCTCCTCTTTGGGCTCTTCGCAGAGGTGGGTTCCCTGGGCTTTCTTGTCCCAGACTGCTGGGGCAGATCCCCTGCTGGAGAAAATCTGCCTCCACATACTCATCTGAGAACTTCACCATCATGTCTATCATCCCTGTTTGATGCCAGCTAATGCAAACATGGAACTGTTCAAATAGTCTATGTAAAAATTGCTTTAGGATAATCAAGCCCATGACCTCCCCTGATCAATGGATCTCTAACTTCAGTCATTAGATACCCCAGTTCATAATTTTTTGAGCAAACACTCAGGTCTTCACACTCCCTTCCACTAGGAGCCTGTAACTTCTGGTTATACTTTTAGCCAATAGGCCAACCTGAGAGAGGACCACCACCTCATAGTCTCTGGCTTGCTCCTTTCTTAAAGGCAACTAACCTGCCTGTACCTTGCCAGGCAAGTATGGTAGCAGCAGGCCCAGTTTGGTCTGTCCCACCAGACACGTATGGCTACCTACTCAAAAATCCCAAGTAAGACAGCTGGATCCTCTTCGCAGGCCTAGTGTGCAAAGTCCCAGATGCAGACTGCCATTCCTGACTTCAGGGGTCACCACTCACTGCTGTAGCTGCTGTTGTATACTAGCCTGCTCCCAAATAAAATCTTGGAGGCTCTTCTGTTACTCAACCTACCAGGTGAGCATGGCCTGACTCTCCACCTGTTGGGCTTGATGGAAACTTTCCATCACCTGCTACACCCGCTCTCATTTTCTAGGCCATTGTAGGTTCTTCTCCATTCCTGGGCTGCCAGCCACGTTTGTTGACTTCTAGTCTGAGACAAGCACCCACACAAAACAGTTCCAAACAGGCAGCTGTGTTAGTCTAAGTCAGTAAAACAAACAAGTAGTCCTGTGGCACTTAGACTAAAATAATTATTTATTGAATGAGCTTTTGTGGGAGAAAATCCCACTTTCTTACATGCTTTGAAGATGGGTGAATTTACAGAATAGGAGGAAATTAATGGAGGGAAGTATAAGTCATGGGAAAAGGCCAGACTGTAAAAGCAAATCAAAACAGTTGTAGAGATTCAGACACTGGGGAACAGCATACAGAGGAAGATGAGGTCAAATATCTGTTGTAATGAGAGGAAATATCCAGTGTCCTTATTAAGTCCTGAAGCAATGCAATTCAATTTGCAAATATATTTGACCTCAGCAACTTCTCTTTGAAGCCTTGATCTGGTGTTCATCTGTCTGAGCACAGCAATTATCAAATCATTAATGGAGTGATCAGGAAGATTGAAATGCTGACCCACTGTTTCTAGAGTGTTGTAATTCCTGGTGTCAGATTTGTGCCCATTCATTTTTTTGTGCAAAGGCTGTCCTGTTTGTCCAATATATAAGGCAGAGGCGCATTACTGGCACGTGATGACATAAATCACAGGTGGATGAGCAGATGAATGAGCCTTTGATGGAGTAGCTGGTTTTACTAAGTAGTGTAATAGTGTGTTTTGTGCAGGTATGTGGGGAAAGCTGGCAGAGTGTTTTGTTTTTGTTTTTGTTTTTTGTTTTTTCCTGCTTGAATGATTCTGTTGTGAGGTCTGCAATTGCTGGTGGCTGTCTGTTTAAGGTTGGGGGCTGTCTGCAAGCAAAGAGAGATCTGTCTCCCAAGGCTTGAGAGAGTGACGGATTGTCTTGTAGAATAGGCTGTAGATCCCTGACGATGTACTGCAGAGGTCTGACTTAGGGGTTGTAGGTGATGACTAGAAGTGTTCTGCTGTTTTCTTTCTGGAGCATCTCCTGTAGTAGTTCACTTTGGGTTACCCGCCTGGCCCTGTCAATCTGTTTCTTCACTTTCACACCTGGGTAGTGTAGTTCTAAGAATGATTGATAGAGATCCTGAGGTGTGTCCCCCTATCTGAGGGACCAGAGCAAATTCAGTTATATCTTAAGTCCAGGCTGTAGACAATCTACCCTGCACTGGCCTGCCAGGTACTAAGTGCCCAGGCAGACTGTGCTGCTGCTGACCTGCAGTTCTCTACAGTGATTCAATATACCATGTTTCAAAGCAGTACGGATATGTTAGTGCCCAGCAGCAGGATCAAAAGCAGTAAAATCTATTTTATTTAAAGTGATCTAATTGAATCGCTATAACAGTCATTAAATCACTTTCAGTTAAATCAATTTAAAAGGTCCACACCAAAAAAAAAAAAAAAAAAAAAAAAAATCCCCCAAATCAAACTGAATGTGCTAGGAGAGGGGCACTATGGGAGGTGTGGCAACATGGCCCCCTGGCTGGGCCATGTTACCACCCAATTGCTTGCCTGGGGGTGCAGAGGTGTAGGAGAAAAGCCCCAACTGTCTCTGGGCTCCCAGAACTGAGAGGGGGGGACAGACATCCTCTCAGACTGGCTGAAGGCTTTCGCCTCAGCCAGTCATGGTCGAGATGGGACCCGTGTGCCCAGCTCCTCTGTCCTAGCCAGGCAGTGGGGAAGAGGAATCCCTGCATGCTCAGAAACACCCTGTCCCCTTGCTGGGTGGCGGGGAAAGGGAATTCCACACAGGGACATCCCCTGCCACAGGTGCGGCGGTGGGGACAGAGATCACCAGGTGTCGGCTTCTCCCTCCTCTAGCTGGGCAGTGGGAAAAAGGGATCCCTGCATGCCTGGCTGCCCCCCACTGGCTGGGGTGCCAGGGAAGGCACCCTGCATGCCCGGCACTCTAGCCGCCAGCCGGGTGGTGGGGAGATGAACCCGTCCCATGCCTGCAGCACACTTGCCGGTGCTGGGAGAAGGGACCACTGGGCTGGCTAGCCAGGCTGAGGGGAGTACTTCCTTGGCTCTCAGCCTGCTTGCTGGGCTGCAGGGGAGACAGCATTGTTTCAAAAGGGCTGCCTCAATTCAATGGTCATTTTGTTTCCCTACCAGGTCTTACTATATCACTGTAACTTCTTTTTTTTTTTTTTTTTTCAATATGATGGAGCTTGTCATATTGAAACAACAAAACATCATGTGGACCAAAATGTTTTTAAAGCAAAACAACCAGCCTTGTTTCACTTTAAAACCTATGTGTGGATATACCCTCAGTGCTCAGCTGGCTAACGCAGTGTAAATTTACACCCCACTTTCCACAAATTATCTGTGTGTTCCTGGGGAAGACAAAACGTGAAGTGTAGGGCAGTGGTTCCCGACCTGGGGTCTGTGGATCCCCAGGGTCCATGGGCATGTTGCAGCAGGTCCAGGGCACTGCTCGCCACTGGGGCCAGAGCCCAGCTGTGGCCTGGATGCTCCCTGCTGGGGCTGGATCCTGACCTGGGGGTGCGGAGGGCTGCCTGGTGCTGCAACTCTCTGGCCCTGGTCACTGATGCCATGGTGGCTCAGCTTCTCCCCCCAGCAGGGGCTACGGCTTGCCAGCACAGTGCGGGAGCCATGGCCATGGCAGCTCCTGCTCCTCTCCTGGACTCATCCTGCATGGGCCAGATTCTGCTTGATGTGCAGCAGCATCACACATGCAGTCAGGGGACTGCAAAGTTTTTTTGGATTAAAAAGGGGTCCCTGGCTAAGGTTGGGAATCACTGGTCTAGGGCTTGCTTGGCAAGGTGACTGGCTCTGGGGATATGAAGGGCAGGAGCTGGGTAAATAAAAAGAATGGGACTGGGACACAAAGCAACGGATAGAGAAGAGAGAGGACTGGGACAGTGACAGGTTGATGGGCTGAGGACAAAAGAGATTTGGCTTCAGAGCACAGGGGAAGAACTGTCTGTCACCAGAAGAGCTCACACCAGGGGCGTTGCTGTCCCCGGGAGGGATCCAGAGCACGGTCTGCAGGCCCCACGCCCGGTCCACAGGCCCTGCCTCCTGGCCAGGGACAGGGCCAGAAGCCGCCGTTTGCCGCCGCAGGTGGCTGGGCCCTGCATCCCCAGCCGGGGATGGGGCTGGAAGCCACCACTGGCAGCTGGGCCATGCATACCTGGCCAGGGACGGGGCCAGAGCGGCCGCCGCTGCTGCAGGTGACCGAGCCCTGGATCCCTGGCTGGGGACAGGGCTGCTGCAGTCACGGGTGGCTGAGCCCTGGATCCCCCACCAGGGACAGAGATGCCGCGGCCGGGGCCACGGGCGGCTGGGGCCCAGATCTCCAGCCTGATCGGGCTGCCAGACCTGGGGCGCCAGTGCTGGGATTTGGGGCATGTGCCCCGGGTGCCCAGCACCAGCAACGCCTCTGGCTCACACCTCTCCAGAGCCAGAATGGAACCGTATATCCCTTATTATTTCATTCCCCTCCTGGCAGCATCTATTTGTCAAACCCCTCCACCCCATCTATATTTTTTTTTTATCCCTTTCTAATTCACGTCTGCCAAGAGGATGACAACATTTTATTGCTGTCTGTTATACTGTTAGCTCTAGTGGTAGCGGTTTGTGGGGTGGCGATAAAAGTTCCAGCCCTACTGGTGAGCCATGTGCATGTCAACAAAACTATACATCATGTAAGGTCTCACTTCTCAGCCCAGCCAGCTTCACTTTCACCTGTCTCTGAGGAAAGGGAGAAACTTAGACAGTGAATAAAATGTCAGATTAGGCCATAAAGGAGGCAGAAATGTTGGCATTGTCAGATTGATCTTTCTGAATCCACTTTCTGGTTAGTTAAGGCATAGTCAGGGCCACCCCTAGGGTAGGGTGAGAGGGGCAGCCACCCATGGACCTGCACTTCGGGGGGGCCCGCTGCCCCAACCCCATGTTAGGACTGGGCGAGCTGGCCAAAACTGACAAAAAAAAAAGAAACCCACCAAGGAGTCGTGTGGCACTTAAAGTCTAAAGGTATGTCCACACGTCTCTTTTATTTTGAAATAACGCTGGTTATTTTGAAATAAAAAGGATGAGGTCCGCAAGACGTTTTCTTATTTTGAAATGACAGGCTCCGTCATTTCATAATAAGAACTGTCATTTTGAAACAGCTTAAACCCCATGCATTTTGAAATGGCTATTATTTCAAAATGGTTATTTCAAAATAATGCTGTTTGGCCATGTTGTTTTGAAACAACACGTCCAAAGGACCTTATTTTGAAATAACTGTTTTGAAATAACAGCTGTTTCAATAGCAGGCTTTCTCTTATTTTGAAATAAATAATTTTGAAATAAGGGTTTTATTTCACAATAAGTCATTTATTTTTCTCATGAGCTTTCGTGGGAGAAAACACCACTTCGTCAGATGCTTCAAAGATGGGTGAACTTACAGAATGGAATGAAACTAAATGCAAGGGGGTGTAAAACATAGGACCAGGTCATACAGTAACAGCAAATCAGAGCAGTTGTTAGATTCAAACCCTGGGAAGCCTGAAGTCAAATGACCTTTTTATAATGGGAAAAGAGCCCATAGTCTCGACTCAATCCTGCTTTCACAGAATTTAATTTGCATATTAATTCAAATTCATCTGTTTATTGTTGAAGTCTTGATGTCCCAGTTACATCTCTGACGACGGTCATTAACAAATCATTTATCGAGTGATTAGAAAGATGGAAGTGCTGAGCAACTGTTTTTTGTTTGTTTGTTTGTTCTGTAATTTCTGATATCAGCTCTATGTTCATTTATTCTTTTGCGCAGCGATCGTCCTGTTTGTCCAATGAATAAGGTGTGGGGGCATTTCTTACACATGATGGCATAGACCACATTAGTAAATAAGCCTTTGATGGAGTAGCAGTCTTGATTAGGACCTGTGATGGTATCTATTGTGCAGATATGTGGGCAGACTTGGCAGCGTGGTTTGTTGCAGGGGTGTGTGCCTCCTTTAATGTTTCTGTTGTTAGATCTGTAGTTGCTGGCGAGTATCTGTTTAAGATTGGGTGGTTGTCTGTAAGCAAGGAGAGGTCTGGCTCCCAAGGCTTGAGAGAGTGAGGGATCATCTTTTAGAATAGGCTGTAGGTCCTTAATGATCTGTTGCAGAGGTCTGACTTGAGGGTTGTATGTGGTGACTAGTGGTGTTCTGTTGTTTTCTTTCTTGGGCCTCTCCTGTAGTAGATGACTTCAGGGAACCCGTCTACCTCTGTCAATTTGTTTTCTTACTTCCCCAGCTGGGTACTGTAGTTTCAAGAATGCTTGATAGAGATCCTCAAGATGTCTGTCTCTGTCTGAAGGATCAAAGCAAATGTGCTTATATCTTAGGGTTTGGCTACAGACAATGGATCATGTGGTATGCTTAGGATGGAAGTTTGTGGGATATAGGTAACTATACCGATCAGTAGGTTTTTGGTACAGGGTGGCATTGATGTGTCTATCCCTGATTTGTACTGTAGTATCGAGGAAATGGATCTCCTGTGTGGAGTGTTCCAGGCTTAATTTGATTGTGGAGTGGAAATTGTTGAAATCTCTGTGAAAATCTTCAAGAGCATCCCTGCCGTGTGTCCAGATGATAAAGATGTCGTCGATGTGACGCAGGTAAAGAAGAGGTGTCTTGGGATGAGACTTGCGGAAACGTTGTTCTAAGTCGCTCATAAAGATGTTGGCGTATTGTGGGGCCATGCATGTGCCCATAGCAGTGCCACTGACTTGGAGGTATAAATGATCCTCAGATCTGAAGTAGTTGTGGGTAAGCACAGAGTCACAAAGTTCAGTCACAAGTTGTGCTGTGGCATCATCTGGGATGGTAGTACTGGTGCAGACAAAGAACTATGATATAATTGGGATAACAGAGATATGGTGGGATAGTTTGCATGCCTGGATCTCTGCAATGGATGAGTATAAACTGTTCAGGAAGGACAGGCATGGAAAAGAGGGGGAGGAGTAGCACTATATGTTAAAAAGCTCTATGACCGCTTAGAGCTTCATTATGAAAGTGGAAACAAGCCAGTTGAAAGTCTGTGGTTTAAGTTTAGAGGGGAGAGCAACAAGACGGATGTTGTGGTGGGTGTCTGCTATAGACCACCGGATCAGAAGGTGGAGGTAGATAAGGCATTCTATGGACAACTGGCAGAAGTTTCCAGATCACATGCCCTGGTTCTCATGGGGGACTTCAATTACCCTGACATCTTCTGGAAGACTAATACAGCAGTGCAGAGGCGATCCAGGGAGTTTTTGGAGAGTGTCGAGGACCACTTCCTGATACAAATGCTGGAGGAACTAACTAGGGGCCTTGCACCTCTTGACCTGCTGCTCACAAATAGAGAAGAATTGATCAAGGAAGTAGAAGTGAATGGAAACCTGGGTAGCAGTGACCATGAGATGACTGAGTTCAAGATACTGATTAAAGGAAAGAAGCAAAACGCAGACCCTGGACTTCAGAAAAGCAGATTTTGGCTCCCTCAGGGAAGTGATGGGCAGGATCCCTTGGGAGGCTGAGCTGAAGGGGAAATGTGTCCAAGAGAGTTGGCTGCATTTTAGAGAAAGCCTGCTAAGGGCACAGGAAGATACCATTACGATAAAGAGAAAGAAGAGCAAAGTGGAAGGCACCCAGAGTGGCTTAACAGAGAGATCTGCACTGAGCTGAAGCATAAAAAGGAAGCTTACAGGAAGTGGAAGCTAGGACAGATGACTAAGGAGGCATATAAAGACATTTCTCAGGACTGAAGGGATAAAATCAGAAAGTCCAAAGGACAAATGGAGTTGCGCCTAGCAAGGGATGTGCAGGATAAGGGAGGGGTTCTACAAGTATATCAATAACAAGAAGAGGATCAGAGATGGTGTAGGTCCCTTACTGAATGGGGCAGGTATCCTCATGAAAGAGGATGAGGAAAAAGCTGAAGTGCTCAATGCTTTTTTTACTTAAGTTTACACAGGCAGGGTCAGCTCCTGGTGCACTACACTAGGTAGGGTAGACTGGGGAGAAGAAGACAGGCCCTTGGTGACAGAAGGTCAGGTTAGGGACTACTTAAAGAAGCTAGATGTGCACAAGTCCATGGGGTCAGATGACCTGCATCCGAGGGTGCTGAGGGAGCTGGCTGATGAAATAGCAGTACCGTTGGTCATTATCTTTGAAAATTCATGGCAAACAGGGGAGGTGCCAGAGGACTGGAAAAAACCAAATATAGTGCCGATCTTCAAGAAAGGGAAAAAGGAGGATCCGGGGAATTACAGACCTGTCAGCCTCACCTCAATCCCTGGAAAAATCATGGAGCAAGTTCTCAAAGAATCCATCCTGAAACACTTGGAGGAAAACAGAGTGATCAGGAACAGTCAGCATGGATTCAGCAAGGGTAAATCATGCCTGACCAACCTCATCAGCTTCTATGATGAGATGACTTGATTTGTGGATGTGGGAAGAACTGTTGATGTGATATACCTCGACTTTAGCAAGGCTTTTGATACAGTTTCCCACAGCATTCTCATTGGCAAATTAAGGAAGTATGGGTTGGATGTGTGGACTGTAAGGTGGATAGAAAACTGGCTAGATCAACAGTTTCAGCGTGTAGGAATCAATGGCTCCATGTCAAGTTGGCAACCAGTAATGAGTGGTGTGCCCCGGGGCTCAGTCCTGGGGCCAGTTGTGTTCAACATCTTCATTAATGATCTGGATGATGGGATAGATTGCACACTTAGTAAGTTTGCGGATGATACCAAACTGGGGGGAATGGTAGACAGCCTGGAGTGCAGGGACAGGATTCAGGGAGACCCAGACAAATTGGAGCAGTGAGCCAATAGAAATCTCATGAGGTTCAACAAGGACAAGTGCAAAATCCTGCACTTGGGACGAAAAACCAGACCCTGCACTACTGTGTCGCTGTTTTTGGCTGGCTCGTCTGGTCTGTGGTATGGGATAGACATCGCAGGGGCCTGCCCCTACCCTGGGGTGGCTGCCCCCCGCCCCAGTGCCCAGGTGGTTGAGTGGGAGACCCCACAGAGGATGATTCACTCAGGGCCCTGCATCCACCTAGGGGTGGCCTTGGGCATACTGATTTGAGCCCAAAATCAGCTTAATAAAAACACCGCAAAGAGTGTAACAAAGTGAAGCCACCATCATGAAGGGGAGTTAGGAAGTTGATGAGAATTATGGAAGCTACTCTATGTAAGTTGCATTAACACCCATTGAACACTGCTGTATTTTCCTGACAGCAAAGACCGGGCTCCATTAAAGACCTGCTGGGGTTGCTGGGAGCAAAATTCATGTTGAGTACTCCAACCATCCAAGCAGCACATTTGCCACAACATCACATTTAGAGGTCATGTTCAATTGTCCGTCTCCTATGACCCCTGCAAAGAATGAGGAAAATATCTGTATTTCTATGAATGTCATGTGGACTCTGTCTGTGCTTTCATCATTTCTTACAGATGTTGAAAGTGCACTTTCTCTTGTCCCAGGAAGGCAGACAATATCTTCAGATAACCTAGTGACTGATGCTTCTCTGACCACTCAGGTGTCATGGCCTTTGTTCTTTTGCCATTGGACACAACCCGATTCATAGCTTGGAAGAAGGGAGGGGCCTGTCATGGGTCACATCACTCACCACTGGACTGGAGCTTCCTCCTAGTTACTAGTAATGGATTGGCTTAAGGACGATGTCCCCTGTCCATGGTTTGCACACTGTCATTCTGATTCCTTCTCAACTGACAGCACCTTCAGGAAGGTTCATGCCCCCTCCATGACTTGGCCCTTAAGTCATGCCACTACCAGTTTTTGCCAGTCCTGGGTTGAATACCGTGCAGTCCGTCCATTCATTTAGCCATTTCCCTCCATGGTGAATGGGGGAACCCAGGCCCACCCACTACCCTGAGTCTCAGCTCAAGGGCCATGTGGATAGCAGCCATATGCTGCATCCTCTCAAACTGTTCAATAGATGTCCCTGGGCCACTTCAGCACCCTTACTGCAGAGTCACAGCACATCAATCCTAGCAGCCAACCACAAGCCAACCTTTTGCTTTCCTGGTCCTGGCAGTAACTGCTTTTTCTATGGTGCTAGCTTCCTTCCAACTGCTAGGAAACCACTCCACACTTCCTGAGCTCCAAGCAACAACTGAACAACTCTGACCAAACAGCTGCTTTTAGGTGAGCTTACTGGGTTCTGATTCATTGCTCCCTTCAACCCTTCTCTAGTCCCACTTCCTGGTCATGCAATAGCTCAAGTAACTTGTGTCATGGTCCTCCTTAGGTGCAGCCTCATGTTCCGCACCCACCACCTTGGCTGTATTGGGATCCATGGGCCATATGTAGAAATCACTTTGGAAACCCTTCAGCTCTGCAAAAGGTACAACAAGCACTATCCGTCCCATCTTCAACTGTCTTTAAATCTTCTCAGCCTCAAACACAACAAGAACAAAATCTTCCAGGTATTCAAGAGCAAGAACAGTTGCATTAACAGGACCAAGAGGCCATGTCTACTGTGCACTTCTTATCATCCTCCACTGATGAGGCTGTTATGCCACGTCCTCTTGTGGAAGCCAATGACTTTTTTTTTTCTCCTGTCTGAATGTATACAAATGGAGGAGGTAAAAACCAATAACACAAGCTTATCAACATCCTCCACACCTCTTCTACTTCAAAAAATACTCTTTACTTATAAGGACCCTTTCAGAACTGGTTATTCTTCTGTGGCAGACACCAGCTTCTACTGTTTTTCCCCCACATGCAACTGGACAAACAGAAAATACTATGTGTCAGCAAAGAATGAACAGGTTTTGTTTCCTGATGCTGCCCCAAAACCCCTCATGGTGAACGCTGTGCACAAGAAGCATCATCCATAACCTCTTCTCATTCTGATAAAGACTGGAATGTTTTGATCCATTTGAGATAATCCTATTATACCTCAGCACTCTAATTTTGCATTTCCAGCTATGAGGGCCTCATGGCCCAAAACAACTATATAAGAATTATTCCAAACTGGAGAAATTATGTCAGGGCCTCCAACAGACTTGAAAAGCTCATTTTTTACCTCTGATTTCAGAACATCATCTAATATCTCACACAGCCCTACAAGCCTCCCTTGTCTCAGCTGATACAGAAGCCAGATCAAGTACCACTGTTGTACTAATGAGATGAGTGTCCTGACTACATCAATCTAGATCCCCAAAGGAGGTACAAACAAGAGTTGAGGACCTATGATTTGAAGGCCAGAAACTTTCCAGTGTGCACGTACAACTCCTCATATTCTCTGAAGGTTCCCAGAGTCGCATTAAGATCTTTCAGCATGTGCACCCCACGGCCAAAGAGAAGATAAAGAAAACATCAGTTCTCTTCAAGTTCCAGACCTGAGCCATATTATCTATGCTATTTGAAAATCAGTGCCACCACGAACACCCTTCTAATAACCACAACAAATGTAAACAATTCAGTGTAAAAGAGTCTACATCTCATTCAAACCATTTAACAAACAAAAATTTTGGAGGTGCAGTTGAGGGGCTGAGAACAACTCCTCTGTTTCAGGTTTTACCACCAGGAGACTATCTATTTGGCAGTAGGCTAGCTTCATTCCTAACATCCTTAAAGCTTGTTACTTTGGATACTATGTTTTTGAAATTGTCAAGGCAGTTTATTCCAGCATCTTTCTAACATGACCATTTGGCCACTTCCAACCCCCCCCCCCCCAATCTCTCCTCAGGTACCTGTCTCACACGATGGTCCTCACAGATGAATTGAACCACCTTCTATAATTGGGAAACATAGAACTGGTCTTTGCATAACACAGGCACCAAAGTTTTCACTCCCATTACTTTTTGTTCAGAAGAAATTGGAGGGGTGTGTGCCCTATCCTAAATTTCTGAAGTATGTAACAAGTTTGTCAGACTACAAAAGCTGAAGATTGTCACCTTAGACATCATCATACTGTGACCAGGTTAGACTGGAGGGTTTCCAGAGAGGACTAGAAGGTTAGTATATTACCTAGAGTCAGCAAGTCCCTTTCCCCTGGTAGGTGAGCAGGGATTATTCCAGGTTAATTGCCATGCCTGGAACTAATCAGGGTGCCACCAGAACCTGTTGAAAAGCCTCCATTGCAGAGAAAGGGTTGGGTGGAGTGTGAAAGCAAGAATTGCTGTCAGGGTGTGTGAGAGGAGGATATATACTAACAGAATGATGTGGGAGAAAGAGTAGAATGCTGGTCAGAATGAACCATTCGGGTATGAAAGCTAAGGAGAAGAAAAGCCCCTGCTTCAATGGAGAAAAAGTATTTTCTCAGTCCTCAAGGCCTGATGGAAAAAGACCCTGAAAGAAGGGGAAAATGTAATTGGGTGCTACTATACTCAGCAAGGCTGTCAGAGACCAAGAGCTTCTATTGGCAAGGATGCCAGATGGGCTTCTACCTCAGCTGGGGTCAATGGGCCATGGGAAAATAACCTATGGAATCTAGATGTTTTCTGAAACAGTAGTGTGATGCTGCTACTTGTAGGGTACCTGGGTTGGAGTCCAGAGTCAAGGCTGGGACTGGGCCATCTCCCTATCCACACTGCTGTCTACTGGAGGGATAAAAGCCCCAGCAAAGGGACAAGGGCCTATCAGAATGATGGGAGAACTGGGAGCCAACAGAGATCAGTGACCTTAGAAAGGCTGTGCTACCCTCAGATAACCGAGGAGAAGATGACACAGTTCCCATTCTCCCACTAGATGGCAGTGCTGAGCCCATCAAGATAGAGGAGAAACTGTCACAGTACTGACATTGGAACAGGTAGATTGATTCTTGGCTCTTGACCTGTACACAGAATGCCTGCTTCCACACTGTCATTATTTCCTGCCCACAGATGCTTCCTAAGGTTCAACATCAGCAACTATCATATTCAATACAAATCCCTACCCTTTATTCTTTCAAGGGCACCTACCTATGAAAGATAGCAATTACCATTTTTCTGTATCTAGGCACTGCCTCCTCAAAGCTCCATCCAAGCATGAAGCAGTTCGCATTACCATGAATACCTTCAGCAATTTGGGCCTTCTCATCAACTTAGAAGAACCTGTTCTAAAACCATTTGAAAACCTGATCTTGGTACCACAGAAGCCAAAGCCCAAAACCAACCTTTTCACAGCTATAAAAGACCTTATTTGCAAACACCTCTTATGGCCATGAATATGAACACCTACATGTTTGCAGCTTCTTGAATACAGGACAGCCCCATATTCAAAGTAAGATAACCAGGCTGCATATGAGCTGTCTCCAAGGTCGGTTCCGTACAGTATAAATTTCCCACAGACACCCAGGTACAGTGTGGCCAGGCACTTCAGGAAAGATGTGTCCTTAATAGCATTCTGTGTCTGGTGCTGATATCAGTTTGGTCATGTGTGTAAATGTGTGTGTAATCTCTGAAGGTGTGCTCCCTGGGGATTGCCCCTGGATCAGATCTCTAAGTGGAAACTCAGTTAGCCTAGTGATCTAGAGGCAGGCTTGGATCTTACGCAGGAACTCACTTACCTGGTGATCCTGCATCAAGGTGTTCCTTTGGTTAACACTTTTTGTTACCTTTGGCTCAAATTTCTAGTGAGAAATCAGTTAGCTCAGTAATTTGGAGCCTAGGCATACCCTGGGTAAGGCCACACAAACTTCTTATTTCGAAACAACAGAGGTTGTTTCGAAATAAGAAGTGCCTTGGCCACACGACGCATGGCCATTTCAAAACAAGCAAACAGCTTGTTTCAAAATGGCCGTGGTTCTATTGAATCAACCGAAACCTTGTTTACTGTCGACACAGAGTTGT